>JAOWBR010171584.1:0-11349 GCA_028571145.1 Dionaea muscipula
AGGACCAAGGCGATAGGATGTAACATTTGGCCATGTAAAAATAATCACTCAGCTAGGGTACCCCAGTAACGCCTACTTGATATACACTCCGGTATGGCACCACCGCGTACATGTAAAATCAAGAGGTAACCGTCATAATCCCTCTGCCGCGAACAGAAAGGATGTGAAGACGTTGTGACACCCGAAGGTGGCCTTGGTTTCTCATCAGAGAAGCCCTCCAAGGACTTGGAAATCCAGCATCCATATCCCATGTCCAAAACCACAATAGGCATACAAGCCGTAACGACACCGTGGTCGAAACCCAATATAAATCTCAAAGATTTAAACAATGAATCATGCATCAAGGCTAAAATCAACCGTAATTAAAAACATGGGACACGATGAGAAAACTTATAAATTGAAGTACCATTAGTCCGTAAGTCAACTCACCTGTGCAACCACGCCAACAACAACGCCAAGAAACCCCTATCCAAGATCGGGGTGATCTCATGGATCAACAATGAGTCCTAGCACACCATAATGATCAAAGTCTCAAAATCCACTCAAAACGGAAAATACTAAGTCAACAATCAATGGGGCCAAATCACGCTAAACATGCCTAAGAGAACCCTCATCACGTGTCTAGGTCATTCCCGAATCATCCATAAAGAATCTCAGAAGTCGGAGTCAAGCCGGGTGAAAAATCAATTATGCACAGGCTCAGGGACCGGTTATTCGGCTGCCCTGGCCGGATATCCGCCTCAATGGTGCAAACTGAGGCAGAAACTGCCTAACGGGTCCGGCTATCCGGTTGGTACTACCGGATATCCGGCCCTGTGTCCTGCAGAAATTCTGCAGAAACCTCAAACACTATCCACAACCCAAATATCAACCAAACATGATCAAAATACTTCCTACAAGTCACAAAACATGGTACAAACCTAACCAAAGCCTCAAGAATCATCAAACACATGACAAACACAAAATCACCATATGAAAAATCCCCTCAAGCATGGATCGAAGGAAAACAAGAAAATCAACACAACCATTACCTCAAACACAATAAATGAGATAGAGGTGGTTCTTCCTCAAGCCTCCAAACAAGAACCCCAAGTTATGCAAACCAAGAGTGAGCCTCAAGACTCCAAGGAGATGATCAACTCTTTAAAAATCCTAAGGTTTCCTTCTTTTTTCCTTCTTCTTCTTCTTCTCTTCTTCCTCCTTTACTTTTCCTATCCTTATTCCACCCCTTTATCTCGGTCAAATGGCAGCCAAGAGTGGCTGATTTTAGCCAAAAGAACAAGCCCCCTCACTTGCTACATACACCCACACACTCAACCTTTTAATTAAACCCACACACACACACAATCTCTACCTACTACCATCACCTAAACCACAAATCACCACTAATCACCAATAATCACTAATCAAGCATGGAAAGCTCATCCAATTAATCACAAACTCATCATCAAAAATCATAAAATCTCGAGACGATCACAACGAGTCCAAATTCGAAATCTCAAAAACCGTCACATCACAAACCGCCAATTCCCGAAAAATCCGTGCAATCCACATACGTCAATATGGTACTTGTTGGTCATGTCTCATCATCCCGGTCATGCCGGTATGTTCAAAATGGTCGTAAGACATGCGATGCAAAAAGTAACAAAATGGCCATATAAAAACCCGAGAACACTATCCATGAAAAATACTATTCACCGAAAAACGAAAAATCTTCGACATGATAAACCAATCATAATGAGCATAAAACATCATAAAAGAGATCATAAAACTTGGGGTATAACATTCTACCCCCCATAAAATGATCTCGTCCCCGAGATAAAAAAAAAACCAAATCTAGGAGGGAAATCTCAAGTGAAAAGCATGGATATCTCTCAGACATTTCCTTCGCATGCCCTCACGTGGTCTCCTTCACCATGTGGTTGCATCAAAGAATTATCACCAACCGAACCCATCAAGAATCAAGAATCCAGAGTCTCAACGGCACTACCCGAAAGCACATCCTCTCGAATCATCATCCCGCATCTCAAACCTCGTATGCAGAACCCAAAATCTCTACTAACTAAAACTAGAAGGTTAAGTCTGCTCGGACCATCAAGAATGCAAAGCCCTCACGGTGATCAAATGCACACACATCAAAACGTGGGAGTCACGAATCCTAGAAGAACCACCAACGAGACAAGCCTCAAACATCCGAGTCAACCACTAATCAAAATCTACCTTGAATCTCAACACGTCATCCCACAACAGAAAGTGAAACTCTTACTCTCCAACCCAATCGATCACGAACCCCAAGAACCAACGTGCACCAAATGTGCAAGACCAATCCAACCAACAGAGTCCATGACCAATGCCCAACAGTCCAAAATCATTAATCACGACCACAAAACCGATGGAGTTTCCCGAAACCTCAAGCTACCCAAGTGAGGGAAAAGTCAATCTCGCAAATCTCAAAAGCAAATCCGCAACACCACGCCCACAAGCGCCCGTCCACCCAACGTCATCATCATCCAAAGGTCAACGACAAATCCCATCTCAGTCACCCTCGATGGTGGAACGCAGACTCCTAATCAAACTAAGAAAGACCCAAGTCTTTGTCAACCATCGAAAACTCATCAATCCTAGCCAAATAATCTTTGTCAAACAGGCACCACAAATGATCACTCAGAAACCTATCCCTAACAATCATCTTACTACTGAGCTACTAGCTCTCCCTCGACTCATCAGGATCCATCCCGAAGAAATTCCAAGCATCATGTGTTAAAAATAATCCAACTCCACATCCAAAGGAAAACCTCACAAAACTAGGTACAAGTCAATCACCGCAAAGAGATCTCCGATTTTTAATCCTACAACCACATCGAAAGACATAAATCGTAAAAATCCTAAAACAATACATCCTCACAAGTCCCTTAACAAAGAACTGAAATCGTGCCAAAAGAAGTATCTAGCCCCAACTGTCATCTCAAAATTGACACATCTTTCAAAGCCACAAAACTCTCCTCGAAACACAATTTAGGCGGCCTGGTGCCGAACTAGCCGATCCATGTCCAAATGTCCTTAAACTCACACATATCCAAGCAAATCAATGTACTAAGTCATCAACAAAAGTGGCATCGACAATCGACCGTCAACTCAGATGGAACAACCCAAAATCTACTAACAATGCAATCAAGATGAACCAAAAGAATGCATGGCACCAAACTCTCAAACACTCGTGCAAAACACTAAATCAAAAAGCAAAAGTACCTTGAACAACATCGGGAAGAGCAACAGCATCCTCAAGTGCCAAAGTGTACACCCATCCTGAAACCACCTGCTTCCCAGAAGTGGAAGTAACTCGTCTCCCTCTCCCAACCAACTGCTGGACAACGGGCTGGAAAGGCCTCTAAACAGTGGGAGCAGAGGCCGAAGACTTTTCGTGTCCCTGGGACCCTCTCTGTCCTGTCTAGTTCTACTGAGAACCAGAGAGCTGTCTTTCACCTGACCTGCAAACAGCAGCTCGATGACCCCGCTGCACACAAGAGAAACAGACAAAAGGTATGCCATCACAACGAACTCCTCCAAAATGTCGCGCTCCACATCACGAGCACAAATGTCTCTGGGTCTGAGAAGAACCTAAATGAAATTCGGACTTAAACTGCTATAGTCCCTCCTTCCCTCCTCCCTTCTTCCCTTGACTAGGTGAAGAAAAAGTCTCTCTCGGTCTCTTAGGGTTGAGACCCCTCGATAAGAACAATCCTCTCTCAACACCTGTAACTCTCTCCACCATATCCGCCAATGACACACATCTAAGTCCGCGGATAGTCATTTGCAGATCAGGGTTCATACCCTGTAGAAAAAGAAACATCTGATCCTCATCAGTGGTCACCAACTCTGGAGCAAATCGTGAAAGCTCATTAAATCTTGCCTCATAGGCGGCAACAAACATCTCTCCCTACCTCAAGCTCAGAAGCTCGGTCTTCTTCTGTGCCCTCATCTGTGCAGAGTAAAACTTCCACTCAAACTCTGCAAGGAAAACCGTCCAAGTCAAATCTCCAGGGTGAGTCTCAAACCTCCTCTCTAGTCCAAGCCACCAAAACTCGGCCAACTCCCGTAGCTGGTAAGTCCCCAGTGAAACCCTCTGATCAATCAAACACCCGGTCATCTTCAGGACCCTCTCTATCAACAAGTTGCTGGCATCCATGGGATCTGTGGAGCCAGCAAAAGTAGGGGGTCTAGCCCTAATGAAACGATCAAACAAGCGACCTCTGAACTCCTCCTCATCACGAGCCACCACTGCCGGTGCAGATGCAGGTGGTGCTCCTCTAGCATCATGCCTCGGAATGGGGTCGATCCTCTGTGGACGTCGCACCTCATCCCTCTCAATCTCATCATCAATCTCCTCCTCCTGAATCTCAGCATCAACCTCTGCATCATGAGCATATGCATCTGCTCTCTGCGCTCTGAACTGGCGGATGATGTCCCACTCCTCGTCAGAAAGCCTCGGTCCGCGTGATCCTGTCGCCTCAGTCGCAACAGGTGTCACTGGTACTGTACGGGTCCCCATGCCAGTCGATGGGCGTCTGCCCCTAGCAAGTGAAGGACGTCCCACTCTCCATGGCTCCTTCTCTAACGAGGTAGTCAATCCTGCCCCCGTCCTCGTGTGAACCATACTGGAAAGATACCCACATGGTAGAAAACGGCACATGAGTGCAAAAAAAATCAAATATCGAAGAGGTAAAACGAGAAACATACCTATGGATACCGAGAGACGGTGCCTCATTCTAAGAAAACATAAAAACAAGACTCAAAAGTCCACACTTAAAACCATCTCAAATAGAGTCGAATCAGTAATGAATCGACCCGCTCTGATACCACAAATATAACACCCGAAACCGGGTGCTACCGGCGATAACCCGTGAGGTGAGCCACGAGTCATTGAAGCCTGAACGAGTGAATTAAAATACTAAATCAAACCAAACTCAAAAGAGTGATAGTCAAATCATCATGTGGGGAACGAAGATGCCAACAAATACTATAACTGATACAATAAGTTCCTCCACGGGAAAACAAATATCCAGACTGACCATCAGGTCTAAAACTAAACAGAGGATCCAACAACATGCAGCGGAAAGAAAATAAAAGTCCTATGAGGTCACACCACTCCCCGCCGTATCCAGCTACAAATCACTGATCAAAACCTGCCAAAATAAGGAGTAAAATCTATCAGCCATCGCTAGCTGGTGAGATGAAATACGGATAGGATGATAAATGAATAAAACTTGAAACATGCGCTCATACAAGGTCTGAAAGAGAAATGTCTGATTATAAAGCATCTAAGAGTAGTCACTCTCTAAATTGTACCACAACTGGGAGGAATCATCCTCTAAATGCTAAGAATTTGATAATAAAACATCTGGGAGGACGCATCCTCTAAATACTGAGACATAGAGAATATGGATAAACAACTTGCCATAACAGAACACGCTGGCTAGGGTACCCTAGTAAAAACCTACTCAATATACATCCCGGGATGGTGCCCACGCACATATAATATCAAGAGGCAACCGTCCTAGTCTCCCCGCCGTGAACGGATCAACTTACGGACGTTGTGCCACCCGTAGGTGGCCTTGTCTTCCACACAGGGAACAAACCAAAGGACTTAAATCCTGGTCCATATCTCATGTCTAAAAAAAATAGGGCATACAAGCCACAAAATAGGGCATATTAGCCACAAGATAAAAATAGATGGTCATAATCAATGCTTCAATATGGATGGTTTTCATTCGTAACCATGCATCCACGGTACAAATCTACCGTGCTCAAAACATGAAGAACGATGAGAAAACTTGACATTCAAATACATTGAGCCCGTAAGTCAACTCACCTGAGCCACAAGATCAAACAGTGCCAAAATAAATCTCTATCCGAGCTCGGAACGATCTCACGGGTCCACAATGATTCCTAGCACACCATAATGATCCAAGTCTCAAAATCCACTCAAAACGGAAAAAGGTGCTAAGTCCACAATTAATGAAGCTAAATCACGCTAAACATGCCTAAGAGAACCTTAAACATGTGTCTAAGATCATCCCCAATCATCCCTAGAAAATCCCAGAAGCCGGAGCAAGCCGGACAATGCTAATCCATGCACAGACCCAGGGATCGGATATCCGGCTGTCCATGGCCGAATATCCGCAAAAAGATGCACAATGGTGGCAGAAACTCTTGAAGAAGGATCAGGATATCCGGCTGTCCAGGCCGGCTATCCGACCCTGAGATCTGATGAAATTTCAGGGAAATCAGAAACCCAAAATTTAAAACCAACAACAAACACATCACAACCAAAGCCTCCAACAAGTCTAAAAATGTGGTACAATGCTAACCAAACCCTCAAACATCATCAAAAGCATGTCAAACATAATCTCATCTTCACAAAAATCACTCTCAAGCATGGATCCATGGAAAAACAAGAAAATCAACAATGAGATTACCTTAAAACTTCAAATAGATGATCTCACAAGCTTCCTAAGTTTGCCACAAGTGATGACCAACTAAACACACCCAAGAACTAGGCCAAATCCTTAAGGAAGTGGTGAAATCTTCAAGAACACCATGGATTTCTCTCAATCTCCTTCTTCTTCTTCTTTCCTTCTTCCTTTCTTCTTTACCTCTTTCCCCTTGCTCTTCTCGGTCAAAGGCAGCAAAAGTGGCTGGAG
This sequence comes from Dionaea muscipula, assembly GCA_028571145.1. Classification (NCBI taxonomy): domain Eukaryota; kingdom Viridiplantae; phylum Streptophyta; class Magnoliopsida; order Caryophyllales; family Droseraceae; genus Dionaea; species Dionaea muscipula. Next base: position 6,702 of record JAOWBR010171584.1, read on the forward strand.
AATACCCCAAAAATCATCCTAAATCCCCACTTATACACTAACACACTCATCCCATTAATTATGCACAACCTTACACTCAACCTCCAACCACTACACAACTTAACTAACTAATAACCAATAATCACTAATGAAGCATGGAAAACTCATCCAATTAATTACAAACTCATAATTAAAAATCATAAAATCTCGAGACGATCACAACGAGTCCAAATTCAAAATCTTAAAAATCGTCCCATTACAAACCGTTAAATCCCGAAAAACCCGTGCAATCCACATACGTCAATATGGTACTTAAAATTCTAGTCTTATCGTACCGGTCGTGCCGGTATCCTCAAATCATTCGTACGATATGCGATGCAAAAAATAGTAAAACGGTCATAAAACCCGTAAATACTATTCACGAGGTTACTATTCATCGAAAAACTGAAAACCTCAACAATGAAATGTCTATCATAAATAAGCATAAAACAATATAAAAATGAATATAAAAACACAGGGTATAACAATGCCCGTGGTTCGGGGACGCCCACCACGGAGGAGTTTCGAAGTTTTTCCGGGATCCGTCCCGAGGAGTTTCAAAGGATAGGAGTTCAATCGTCCACCGAGCCGTACTTTCCGGGATTAATCCCGAGGAGTTCCGAAGGTTAGGAGTTCAATCGGCCCCCGAGCCGTACTTTCTCGGGTTCATCCCGAGGAGTTCCGAAGGTTAGGAGTTCAATCGGCCCCCGAGCCGTACTTTCCCGAGTCCGTCCCGAGGAGTTCTGAAGGATAGGATTTCAATCGGCCACCGAGCCGTGTTTCCCAGTCCGTCCCGAGGAGTTCCGAAGGATAGGAGTTCAATCGGCCACCGAGCCGTGTTTTTTCGAGATTCATCCCGAGGAGTTCCGGAGGTGCTGGGAGATCACACCTTCTTACAGGTTCTATTTTTCCTCTGCTTAACTCACTCACGCCGAATGTTTAATTCATACTACTCGACTTCCTAGTCGACACACATCGGCTCTTAGGCCATTCTCACTGGATTCTCAAACGAATTCGCAATGCTCTTGTCTTAATACATGTCTAACTACCGCTGTATTTCAGATAACTTTTCCCGTGATTGGGGTCGCCCCACACGAAGGACTATAAGCCAGGAAGCTCCCACATGTTTACGCAGGAGTCAGAACCGTCCACACCATTAACTGGCCGACCTGTAATTCCTAAAGTCCGCCAGGGAGATGCACTTCCCCTTAAACGGTAGTTGGTTTCGCATTTTAAGCTGTCCTGCATAATTCGTTATGTTATAACAACTATCTACTATCTACCATATTATGTTCTTAACTCTTAAGTTGAGATCTGAAGAAACAGGTAACAAACATAACGCTACAGATAGAGAAAAGATGGAATTTTCATTGATTCAAAAAGGAGATTACATCAAAAACCAGGACACATCAAGTGCCTGAATTCCCTAGAAGCTATATAAACAAAGCATGACAAGTAGAAAAGAAGCTAAGACCAAATCAAATGCCGTCCTTTGGATCATCATCAACTGGATCGGCAGGCTCTCGAAGGTCAGGATGTTCACCCTTGGCTCGCTCTCTAGATCTGTAGCGTGAAGGGCCTCCTGTAGAGACTACTCTTGACGAGTAAGGGCAGTAGCATCGACTTCGGACTCGTCTAGCAGCTTCTCCACCTCCAGCCTGTCCTGGGCTGCAGAGATCGGGGAACGGGGACTTATCACTAAGTCAGAAGGGCCAGCAGCAGCATCGCTCTCTCCTTGTTCAATAAAGAACACGTTCCCCTCGTCATCAATGTCCACATCATCAAACTTAGGCATTCCACCCCAACGATCATCCTTGCTCATGTCGGGAGGAATGTAGGACCCCAAGTTTTGAAGTGCGTCATAATATCCCTGCAATTGTGCTCCCCTGCAGGACCCCGTCAGCCACTCCAACCCCCCTGTGGCTGCATGCTACTCATCCACCCATCCAATGAGATGAGTTTCTTTGATCACTTGCAGGTCAACCGGAGCCTCTCGCTGCTTCTCCTCCTCTAGCTCTTTGCGCAGCCGCTCATTCTCCAAGCGTGCAACCTCAACTTCTCATTGGTGTCTGTCACGCTCAGTCCACACCAGCTCGAGGTCATGCTTTGACACCTCCAGGTCGTGTTTGGCTCTTGCCTCACCCTCCTCGGCCTTCATAAGACCCACAGCGGACATGTCAGCCAGGGGTTTCTGCCTCTCTGCCTCCTCCTGATAACCCTTATTGAGGATCGTCAGATTCTTGATCTCCTGATTCTTCTCAAAAACCCTGTCCTGAGCCTTGTTCCGCACCCTCAGAGATGCCTCAGCAGTCACCGCCAGTCTAGCAATCGTTGTCCGCATGTCTCGATCAATCCAGTCCTTCTCGTAAAACCGATGCTCATTGATGTAATGATTGATGTCGCCCTGGGTTGCCGAAGACGCCGCTTGAAATACTGCCAAGGCATTATCCTCGCAAGTCATGACAGAACAATTAGGATACGAAAGATTTTGAATCTTGGGCGTTGGAGACGTGACCGTGTATTCCGGCAGCTTGAACTTCACGGCAGGGTAGGTGATAGCACGCGTCGTCGGGCGTATTATATTTAAAATTTATGACACGGCTTACCAACTAGAAGCTAGTGGCAAGTCGAGGTCGATCCACGGGACGATTGCAAATCTTTATGCAGGTTGAATTAGTCTTTATTCCTGGCAGGATATATTGAACGTGGGTTCAATTGGGTTTAAAAAATAAATAAAAATAATAAAAATGAGGATAAACGTCACCCGAGGGGCGACAGATTCGACCGAAACGGACAGCAGGAGGCAACGTGCAGAATAGAGCACGTCACGGCCGTGACTTACAGTCACGATCGTGACCCTGTATGCTAGACACGGTCGTGACTGAGAGTCACGGTCGTGGCTTACAGCGAATTCTTGGGGATGCAGCGTGCGCTTGAAACCAGACGACGCTTCGGATGTGCACGATTTTTAGGGTTGCGTTTGATCCGTTTTTATGCAGAAAAAATTAGGAGGTGATCGTTGTTTGTCCGGTTGATTCGATTAAGTACAATAGTCACATTCAATACTTAATCTAGCCGATTGTCACTGTCAGCGCAATCCAAACAAGCAGATGAAAGAAGGAAATTACCAAACTATAAAAGATGATAAATTCGGTTCGTTATGCATGAATCACAACCTAAGACTAGGCAAACCATTGATCCATCTATCGGTTACAAATCATGCACAAGGGCAATAAAAATATAACTTTACAACCAAACCAATTAAGAATACCGAAGGATTGGATCTCGATGAACAACGTCTCCGCGGTATATTTATCCCGTTGAGTGTATACGAATGGTTGCCGTCATCTGTTGTTTGCTCCGAGGGTTGAATCGCCTTCAGGACCTCTCTGGTGCTCTCCTGTCGTCGCTAGGGTTAAAGTGGAAGAGGAAGCGACGCTCAGCAGGTTGAGAAAATATATAGAGCGCAGTCCATGCCTGGTCACGGTCGTGACACTATAGCCACGGCCGTGACTAGGCCAAATTGAGTTGGGCCGCGCGTTCAGCTCCGAGCCACGTCCGGACGAATTCCCGAGCCTTCGGGCCCACATGTCAGCGTACATAAACGTCCAAACTCGGTCCAAATCAGTCCCGGTCCATATCCAACCTGCAAAATCATTAAATAAACGCATAAAACAGAAAAGTAGGCATCACACAATATAACTAAAATACATATTAAACTCCATGTGCTTAGGACCTCAATATAATTAACTTGGCATAAATTAGGACCGTAATGAGCCCACATTTATGCACTCATCAGGCATTTGCATACATGTGTGAATTGTTTATATGATAGTGTGCTTTTGTGTGTTTGCGAGTCATGACATGTTTGCATGTGTGACACTCCTAAGTGGAGTAGCTGGAAATTGGTTAAAGATTTTTATGCCACATCATGCTACATGTTTGAATGTTTCTCTCTCTTAACTGCAGAGATCATGCCTCCACGAAGAGGAAGAGGGGGGCAGAATTGCGGCCGCGGTGCGGCTGGCGCAGCTGATGCTGCTAGCGATGCTGGCGCGGGTGATTTGGGTGCTCAGTTTCTGCACCAGATGGTGGACACCGTGAGGGAGATAGCACAGGCTGTGAGAGGTAGCCATCAGCAGCCAGCTCAGCATGTGGAGCCCCGAGCCACTGCTGCGATGAGAGATTTCCAATGACTTAGCCCACCGAACTTTGAGGGGAGTACTGATCCCCTACAGGCTGAAGAGTGGCAGGAGCAGGTCACTCAAATGTTTGACACGCTTCAGATTGAGGAGGAGGACATTAGGACATCCCTTGCTGCATACCAGTTGAGGAGGGATGCCAAACACTGATGGAGGTTCACCAGTGAGATTATGGGTGGCCATTGGTGTGAGTTTCGTGATGCATTTCTGGAGAAGTACATCCCTGAGTCAGCTAGGGATCGTTTGAGAGCTGAGTTTGAGGGACTGATTCAGGGGAGTTCTTCTGTGGATGAGTATGCTGCTAGGTTCACTTCTCTGTTGAGGTTTGCTCCTGATCTTGTGGCCACAGAGGTGCGGCGCTGCAAGAGGTTTGAGGCAGGGTTACGTCCTGCCTTGAGGGATAGATTGGCTTCTCACAGGCATAGGAT
>JAOWBR010171595.1:0-11349 GCA_028571145.1 Dionaea muscipula
TACGAGCCCGCGTGGCCGAGGTCCTGACGGTACCCCTCGGACTTACTCAGTATCCAAATCTCAAACTCAGTTCTCAAATTTATAAATCTCAAGTCCCACCTCAATAAATCCCAAGTCCACCCAATTCAAATGAATTAAATAAACTCAACAGGGCTGCAAGGCCAAACCAATTAAATACTCATGGTGAACTCCTCAAAGGCATGATTCAAATAATTAAATAACTCATTATAAAGTCTCATCTCAAAAGCGTAATTTTTATTATTTAATATATTCAACAAAACTACATCTCATAAATTACGCTTAAAGACAAATCATGCTGAAGAGGATAATAAAACAGGACAATTGAATTAAATACGGAATGGTGGGAATAGAATGAGCAAGGCTAGTGTACACCCCCTACATGGAATACGCGTAGTTCAAGCTAAAGCTAACACGCACGACCAAGTCACCGACAAAATCAACCGCGTCACCACCTGCCAATGCAAGGAAACGTCTCACTAAACATGCATTGACTCGCCAACACGCTAACATAAGTCGAACCAACGAGACCACAACCGAAACAAGATAAAAACTGCCTCCAACGACGCAAAAGGCATCGTTACGGTCGTAACTCATAGAGTTACGGTCGTAACGTGCACAGAAATCCCAGCCGTGGCATCGATACGGTCGTAACACTATCGCTACGGTCGTAACGAGCCAAAAAACCCTGTCCGTAAGATCGATACGGCCGTAATGAATACATTACGACCGTAATGACACCCCATATGCGAAAAACTGCAGAAACTTCGACAGAAACAACGCACAACCTTCACGACTCAAAATCCAACGACTCCAGACCAAATCAATCGACCAAAAGAGTCAAATCATGCATCAAAACAGTCCCTAACAAGCCCTAACACATGAAACCAAGCAAACCGAAACCATAGGGCATGAAAAGCACCGAAACAGAAACCCAAAACAACGACCACACGAATCCACCACGACAACCATCATCAACCCACATCAAACAGCATACCAAAACACAATCGAACCACATGCATCCACCCACACAACCATGAATCAAAACCAGGGTTTGAAAACGGTAAAAATCGTACCTTTAGTCGAGATCCGCCGAAACCGAACAAGACGCGACGTGAACACTCGACCTCTACCTCCTCTCCACTAATCGGCCACATGAGGAAACAAGAAGATCGATACCCATCAAAATCAACCCAAGGCATCAACCCCTAATCAAAGAGACATGAAGAAAGGACCGCAAACTTACCGATGTGTAGACAACAAATCGATCCCGATCTCCCTCCTATCGTCGACGCTAGGCACCACCCCTCTATGCTGCTGCTGGCCGCCGCCTCCACCAGGAAGAGGGAGAGCAACACGGCAGAGGGAGAGAAAAAGGAAGAAGAGAAAACTAATGTGTGTGGAAAAGAATAGGGTTTAATAAACCTGATCCCTAACCACGAAGGGCGAAACAGACAAATCCCCCTAAAGATATAAGATATAAAAAATCACCAAAAAGAAATAAAAGCTGCCACAACGACTCAAACCCGAGACCAGTCGGGCTAGGAAAGATTCTCGAAAGAAAAACAACTCTAATAAAATAAAAACGGAAATGGGTGATCCCACATCCTCCTAAAAAGATAATAAAATCCATGAATAAATACACGTACTATTTTATAAAAATAATAGTAAACATAACACAAATATTAGTAAATAACATTAATAAATATCACCCCAAAAATAATAAAAATAAACGAATTAATAACTATAATAAATATTATCTAATAATAAAAATAAATGATAACCGGTCCAAGGGACGGGTTATCACAACATGTGTACCCTCGGGAATGGTGCTTCTTGCACCTCTTGCAGAACCAACGGTGAAACTGAGAAGATCCTCCTGAAACGTCGGACTGAGAACTACCGGACTGGTGAAACTTCTTCTTCTTACTATGACTATTGTTGCCCCCAAACTGATGCTGACTCTGTGCTAGCTCATCTCTAGTCCTCTTCTGACTGAACCCTCTCGCAACAATCATGGCATCCTTAAGGCGGGTTGTCTGCTCTGTCATGTCGCTCAAAAAAGTGCATCTAAAACAGCGGACTGACACCACTAGCTCTGGATCCATCCCTCTCTCAAAGTGGAACATCTGATCCTCGTCTGTCTCTAGCAACTCCGGTGCAAAACGTGCAAGCTCCGAGAACTTAGCTTCATACTCGGGGATCCTCATCGTCCCCTACTTCAACGTGAGCAACTCCAATTTTTTTTGAGCTTTGATGTGCCCAGTGTAATACTTCCTCTCAAACTCTATCACAAAGTCCTCCCAGGTCGGCTCCTCACCACGAGCCTCATATCTGCCCTGCACCCCACGCCACCTGAACTTGGCAGCGTCTTCCAACTAATACGTCACATGAGACACTCTAAACTCCGGAGCACAGGCGATCCTCTGAAGGATATCCTCCATCCTCATCAGCCAATTGCTGGCTATAATGGCATCAGGTGCACCAGCAAACTGGGGCGGTCTGGCCCCCACGAACCGATCGAACGATCTCCCCTGAGCCTCGTCAGGTGGAAGAACAATTGGGGTAACCCTCTGAACTAGTGGTGGCGGTGGTGGTGGTACTGCTCCCGCCGCCTCAGGCTATCCCTGCATTTAGCAGAACTGCTGAAATTGCTGAAATCACTCCCACTCCCCAGCCGGAAGATTCTGAAACTCCTGGAAGCGAGCGTACACATCCGGCGCCAACCAGACGTTAGCTGTCCCATCATGCTGATCATCCACAGGGTTAGGGATACCCTCATTCTGGACTTCATGGATGAAAGGACCGGTCGGCCGAGGTGGTAATCCGGTCCTCCTCGCCTGAGAGTTGGACGAGGCAGCTTGATGGTCAAAACCACTACTCAACGGCATCATTCTTTCCAAGCATCAAATAAAAGCTCTTATCAATCTGCAGCACTAAAAAGGTCGAACGCCAAAGAAAAGAAAACCCAGACGTGCACCAGATGTGCTCCATGACACACTAAACACTAGCATGCATTAATGAAGTCGAAAGCACATCATAAAAAAATAAAAATAAAAGCGCGTACCTCTAGTGGATGCCTAGAGACGTGTCTCTTTCTAACAAACCGAAATCACATGCATGAACGCAAACCATATAGTATGCAAATTCTAAACCTAAGTAAGTCAGACTAAACCATAAAACATCTATCTGATACCACAAATGTCACACCCCACCCCAGGTGGACTAGCGCACGCCCCGTGGACCTAACCACGGACCGCACAAGCCTAAACCCCCAAATCCAACCATCTGTTCAACAGCAACAGCAAGATAAAGAAGTATAACTATGGGTCTCCAAAATGAACCAATAAAATAACAGCGTGCATGGGTGGAACATCATCAATGATTCCCGTGTATCTAAATTCAAACGCTGAAGTCTAAATCAAATCATACATCACACCAAAATATCAAACTGAATCTCAAAGTACAAATGCTTCAAAAATTAAAACAAATGAATCACTAAAATCAATCCTAAGAGGCACGCCGTCTCCCCGCCGCATCCTCCTAACCAGTCAACTACCAGAAACCGCAAGTAAAGGGGGTGCAAACGGGGTTAGATGAAAAATCAAACTCATGCTGAGATAAATATACAAGCTCAGAAAATTCCACGAGGTGTGGAGATGGTCTAAATTAAACATAAGTAAATAACCCAACCATCTTAGTCCGAAGCCCGGAGATGATCGGGGTAAGACAGGAGGGGACCACCCACCACGGTTACAAAAGCTACTCGTGGAATTGGAGAACAAGAGAGGTGATGGTGCGAGTACAATAATATAAACCATGAGATAAAACCACAAAACCATCACATCACGAGCATGAGATCCTCAACAGAATATAAATGTAAAAAGAACCATCACGAGACTAGAGCAAACGATAAGTCAATAACAGTCCAAAGAAATGTCTCTAGTTTCTAGTCAATACCATAGTTCTCTACTCCAGGGGTAATGGTCACGGCACACCTAAAGTGTACCCATACGTCTACTCACAACTCACATGCCATAGACAACACATAGAAGGGGTCCCCGTCCTTTGTGGAACGTAAACCGGTATGGCTCCGAGGATACGCACCACGGAGGCAACCGTCCAAGTCATCCGTAGCTAGCGGAATCCCCAAGGACATTGTGTCTGGTGGTGTTTTACAGCCGCGAGGCCGAGGTCAATTTAATGTAATCCGCGGACTTCTCCCAAAGGAAGTGAATCTCACTCCCCTCTCCAAGAAGATACTCACAACTCCACTCTGTTCTTCCCAAATCCTCACCATGTCCACACTCACTCACCAATAACAAGGCCATAATAATTCATGCAGAATCAACCAATAAGCAATATAAACTACAGCATGAATCAATCATCAGAGAGTGTGGACAACAACAACAATAACACAGGCATGAACTATGTACAAAATCATAGTGAGGAAGAACAAGGAAGAAACGGCTCAAGATAAGAGAAAGGAGTGAAGGGAGCGTGTACACCCCTCACCTGATACGCTAGAAGTCTAAGCACAAAATCCATAAGCTACGGAACACCATAGACTATCACATCGTCTCCTAAAAATCAACCACATGAACAAATCACTAACATGCTAACACTAAGCTAAACATACTAACAAGTCACTGAAACCCCCCAATAAATCACCTAGGATGCGACTCAGAATGAAAAGAAATGAAAACGGAGTGAAACGGAGCATTACTGCTCCCAGCCGGCATAACCAGTCAACCACTTCCCCCAGTCACCGGTCGATCGGCGTGATTTGCAGAAAAGGACAGAGAAGGCCACAAAATGGCGGTCGACCGCTGGTCCACGACCGGTCGACCAACCGTCTTGTATCTGTAAAATCTGCACAATGCATTTTTGCGAAACGCCAAAACTTAAAACGATGCACAATTCAATCCAATCACCAAATAACCGTTAAACATGCACCAATAGGGGCCTAATCATGCCCCTAACATGTCCCAACCCAAACCGCATAAAAACGGGCGAAACGACAAAACTGAACCATCCCGAAGCCCCCGAAACGAAAACTAAACAACAATAAAATTAAATCGCATGCTAGACTACTAATCCGACAGCTTCGCAAGATCGAATTCATCCAATCGATGGAGGTAAATCCCCCACTTACAGCCAAGACAATCAAACGGGAAAAACGAAACAAGAATCGTACCTAAATCGATGAAAAATTCCGAATCACGATGATGGCTCCAATCCACCGCTCGTCACGCCGTCACCGCTGCCCGATCATCATGATGAGACAAAGGAGGAAAACAAAAATCAACCTATACCCCTTCAACGGCCGAAATCATGGAAAGATAAGGAAAGGGATAAAACTACAACTCACCGAAAATTGGATGAGGAAGCGATCGGCGTGCCGCCGCTAAACAAACCGAGCCGCCGAACCTCCTCCTCTCTCTCTACTGCTGCCGGCGACACAAAGGGGAAAGAGAAAGGGAAATCACGCCAATAAGGAAGAAGAGGGGAAACTGAAGGAAAGAGAAGAGAGAATTCTGGGAGTTACGTAAAGTTAAACCCCAAATCTTCTCCTCTAATTGAAGAAGGGCGATAATGTAATTTCATCCCTAAAACAATTAAAAGAAGATTCAAAGGATTTAAAAAGTTGTCACCAGGTTTAGAACCCGGGACCTCCACAACTCCACAACTTAAATTCTCTCAACCGCTTCTACCCGAATGGGCTAGGTGAAAGTCTTGAGATTAGATGAACCCAAATTAAATAAAAGCCAAACGGATTAACTAAATAACCTAATTCAACTTAAATTCAATTAAAATCGGAACGAAACCGTAACGGGTCATCACAACACTGCTTCACCTGATCAGAATAATCAAATAGAAAAGGATTCTCCTCTTCCAGTTTATGCTGAAGAAACTGAGAATGAACACCCTGTTGATGACACTGAAACTGATGTTGAACAAAGTCCTCATTCAGTTCCTGGCCAAGAATAAATAACTGATTATCAGCTCGTTAGAGATAGGGGAAGGAGAGTGCCTAAACCTAATCCCAGATATTCCTTTGTTGATCTTGTTTTTATTGCTTTAATAGCTGCAAATGAAATTCAAAATGTTGAACCCAGTAGCTATAAAGAAGTTGTGTCATCCAAAGATTTCAAACTTTGGAAATCAGTAATGGATGATGAAATATAATCTCTTAAGGAAAATAAGACCTGTACATTGGTTCCAGGACCTGAAAACAGAAAAATAATTGATTGTAAGTGGATCTATAAGATCAAAGAAGGGGTTAATAAATCTGATCCTATTAAATTCAAGGCAAGATTGGTTGCTAAAGGTTTCTCTCAAAAAGAAGGATTAGATTACACTGAAATTTTTTCCCCTGTTGTGAAATTCAAAACAATCCGTATACTGCTTGCCATTGCTGCTTTTAGTGATTTAGAAATAGAACAAATGGATGTTAAAACTGCCTTCTTGAATGGTGAGCTTGATGAGACTATTATGATGAAACAACCCGATGGGTATGTGGATAAAGTGCATAAAGATTATATTTGCAAATTAAATAAGTCTCTTTATGGGTTAAAACAGGCTCCACGGCAGTGGTATAAAATATTTGATTCATTTGTTTCTAGCATTGGTTTTAAAAGGAGCAGCAATGATGTTTGCTTGTATTTTACATGCCTTGATGAATCTCCTGTGTATTTACTGCTGTATGTGGATGGCATGTTATTAATAAGTAAGTCAGTAAAGAAGTTGTGTGATTTAAAACAGATGCTTGGCAGTGAATTTTACATGAAAGACTTGAGATGTGCCAAAAGAATTTTAGGCATGGAAATTGAAAGAGATAGAAAGAATCATAGGCTGAAATTGCATCAATCTGCTTATCTAAAAAGGGAATGTGCTAAATTCAATGTTGCAAATTGTAAACCTGTAAATTTGCCTCTTGCTGCTCATTTCATTCTAAATAAAGACCAATCTCTTAAATCTAATTCTGAAAAATTAAAAATGGAGAACGTTCCTTATTTGAATGCTATTGGATCTATTATGTATTCCATGGTTAGCACTAGACCCGATTTATCATTCTCTATATCTCTTCCCAATAGATACATGTCAAATCCTAGTATTGAGCATTGGCATGCATTGAAATGACTTCTTAGATATCTCAACAGTACCAGTACTGTTGGATTACAGTTTGGTTAATGGACTTCTTCAATTGATCTTGCTGCCTATGCTGATTCTGACTTTGCAGGAGATAGAGATTCCAGAAAATCTACTACATCTTATATGTTCACTCTTGCTGGTAATTGCATAAGTTGAAAATCCCAGCTTCAACCTCTTGTTACTCTGTCTTCTACAGAGGCAGAATAAGCTGCAATTATGGATATTTCAAAGGAAGCTATTTGGATACAAGGATTATTGAAGGAGATCAATGTGCTTGATAGCAATTGTGTTATATTTTCTGATAGTCAAAGTGCATTACATCTCTGTAAAAATCTTGTACATCATGAAAGGACTAAGCATGTAGACATTAGATATCATTTTGTTAGAGATATCTTAACTACAGGTGTCCTTGAAATTTCCAAGGTCCCTACCGAGGAGAATCCAGCTGATATGGGAAAAAGGTAGTCTCAGCTGGGAAGTTTTAACATTGTATGAACCTTCTTAACATTGAGTGACCACCTGACATTGTTGATGCTGCCAGAGCGATGATGAACGAACAATAGACTATATGGCTCAGTGAGGATCAGGAGATCAGTCATGGAAGAAAAGGAAAGATTAATGTGGGGCAGCTATGGTGGAAATGGAACTGTGGACTTCAAGGTGAAGTATGTTGGGCTTTTCTTGCCTGGTTGGTGAAGTCCACTGGTTGAGAAGGTCTGGGCCTTTGGCCCATGGCAACTCAGCCATTGGGTTTTACTTGTACTGAGATCATCTCAGCCGTTCTTTGTTGATCCGCAAATCTCCAGCCCTGCCCTCTGCTCCTCGTTCAGTACATATCCTCTTCTCTCTTCTCTGTGGCGTGACAGAAAGAAAGAGAGAGAGAGAGAGTCCCATCGAGAGAGAAAAATCTCTCAGCCTCTTCTTTCTTCCAGAGATCTCCTAAAAACCCTAATCAGTCCTCTACTCTTCCTCTTGTTCTCGGCCTTCTTCCTCCTTGCTGGCCAGTGATTCTTTGCTGGTGTTTTACCGGTCCTCAGTGCTGATTCTCTGGTGGTCTTAATGTCTTGACCTACGAGGTGTTGCACCTCTTTTGTGAATCTGCAGAGCCCATGGTTCTTTGGAGGTGTTCGTGAGACCCTTGTGTTCTTGTAACCGAGAAGAGAAGTCGAGGCCGAGTGGGTAGATCCTGTGACGTGAGCTTCTTTATGGTTGTTCAATCTTAGCTCATATGGGTATAATCGTTCTATCCTTGTGATTGTGACTTATACCTTGTAGATCCATGTTCTTCTGTGTTGATTTGTTGATTGATGTTCTTATACCACTGTGTAACTCATGGATCCGTCGATTTATGTTTTTGTAAGTTGAAAATCTCCTGGAATTGTTTGTTGAACTCTCAACAGTGGTATGAGAGAATTTCTTGAAGTGATTCTTTGAGATTTTTGACTTTGTCTGTGATTTGTTTTTCAGATTTGAATTTTTTTTCTTTGACCTAAATCACCTGTGAAGATCCATTCGACTTGTTTCTCTAAGGTTGAGCATGCCAGATTTTATTTCTTGTGTTGTATGTCACGCATAAATCACTGGTTGCATTTTTGTGACTTGGTTCATGCTTTCTCTTGTTGTGACAAAGAAACGAGGGTGCATGTGATTGAGGTTTTGTGACTTTAGTTACTTGTTGTAACTTGGTATCTGAATTCTTTTCTCTGAGTTGTTTATTCTGTGATTTTTGAACACTTGGTCACCTGTTGTGACCATCTCTTCATTGTCTCTGCACTGTTTGCTGGCTTGGTTGTTTGACATTGTTTCTTGGTTTATGAAAATGAGTTCTGAAAGAAAAATGTACTCTGTGAGAACTGAAATCGCATGTTTTACAGAGAAATCTGACTTTGGTATTTAAAAAAGAAAAATGTGTGCATTATTGTCCCATGAAAGGTTGTTGATAGCTCTTGAGAAAGACGCTAAAAAATGGTCAGAAAAGCAACTTAAAAATGCTGATAATATCAAGAAGATGCTTACAGTTTGATTATTTTGAATTTAAGTGATTGTGTGCTGAGAAAGGTAGATGACCGTGACACTGTGATTAAATTGTGGGATAAATTGGAAATATTATATGCTAAGCAGTCTGCCCCAAATCTTGTTTTTCTAAAAGATACTTTATTTTCTTGGAAGATGGACATGAGTAAATCACTAGATGAAAATCTAGATGAATTTACAAAGCTTACCCTGATCCTTAAGAATATTGACCAGACCATTGACGACACTAGTCAGACCATGATCCTCCTGCAATCTCTTCCTGCTGAATATGCTGTTGTTAAAAGCTCACTTAAATATTATTGAATAACTCCCACAATTGAACTTGTTACCTATGGCCTTAAGGCTAGAGAGTTGGAATTGAATATCAGTAAAAGGAGTAATTCAAATTTGTTTGTAAAAGGGAAACAAGAAAAGAAAAAGAGTGTTAACAATAGTTCTCAGAATAAAAATTTTAATTCATATAAGAAGTTTTCTAAAAAGAAACAAGTGTATAATCAGTAGAATAAAAAAGTTAAAAAATGTTTCTACTGTAAAAAACTGGGTCATGGGAAAAAGGATTGCTACTCTTTGCAAAATAAATTGAAAAGACAAAATGAAAATACTGTAAATGTGAGTGCATGTTCTTCTTCCAGTTTTTCTGAAGTGTTAAATGTTTCTCAGTCCATTGCTGTAAATGAATGAATTATGGATTCAGGTTGTACTTTCCATATGTGTCCAAATAGAGATTGGTTCATTGATTTTTCTCAAATGCATGATGAACCTGTTTACATGGAAAACAATAATGTATGCATGATAAAAGGAATTGGTAGTATGCCTTTGAAAATACATAATGGGTCAGTGATCTTGCTGACTAAGGTTAGATACATTCCTGAATTAAAAAGAAATATGATTTCCCTTGGCATGCTTGATGAAAGTGGTTATACATGTGTTGCTAGTGATGGTTGTTTGAATGTTTTTAAGAATTCAAAACCAGTCCTGAAGGGAACAAAAAAGCAAGGTTTGTATGTGCTTTGTGGATATTATTTTTATGAAAAAACTGATAATGCCTTGGTTACTACTAAAAAGGACATGACTGATACATGGCATCTAAGGCTTGGAGATATGAACATAAAAGGAATGCATGCACTGTCTAAACAAGGAACGATTGAGAATTTTAATGCCTCTCATGTTGATTTCTGTGAAACATGTATTTTAGGCAAACAAACTAGACTTAACTTTAGTAAAGGTGAACACCTTGCTAATAACTATTTGGACTATATACATGTTGATCTTTAGGGGCCATAAAAAGTGTCAACGCATGGGGGTAATAGATTTTTCTTTTCCATAATTGATGATTTAACCGACCCTTTCCGCGGTCGTTTGTTCGCGACAGGGG
The DNA here is from genome assembly GCA_028571145.1 of Dionaea muscipula. NCBI lineage: Eukaryota > Viridiplantae > Streptophyta > Magnoliopsida > Caryophyllales > Droseraceae > Dionaea > Dionaea muscipula. The sequence continues at coordinate 10,583 of JAOWBR010171595.1, forward strand.
TGTGGTTCAAATTAATGTCTCCGAAACGCTTACCGGGGCAGAGACGTACGGAGATGAGTTACTCGAGAACCTGCGACAATACTAACTGGTAGCAAGCAGCGAGTCCAAGGTCGAATCCCACAGGGAAATGAGTCTCTAGCGGAGTTTAGTCTAGGTGGCGTGAAAATATAAAACTCTTTGGTGATGAGAATGAGAAAATAAAATGAAAATACGAGTAAACACAAAGAAAATAAAGTACCGACCAGTGCTAGGTTACCAAGTAGTAAGTAGCGACTGGAATCAAAGAAAATAAAAGACGCGACAAGTAACCAACAGAATGCAGTTAAGGGAATGGGGTGAAATGATGAGGAGGAAATGAAGGAGAAATCACGAATAACCAGCGACAACTCTCTGCTAACAACACGGGTCAACAGAGGGATCAGTCACTACCTCTAGTCTATTCTACCAAAGTAGCGGCTATAGAGGTTCTCTTCTAAACTGGATACGCAACATTAGTTCAACCCATAGTCATGGTAAATAAGGCTTGGTCACACTTATCTACCGACCCTTCTCTCTTATGACTGTGGCAACAATATTCACCTCCTCCAAGCACAAGTTGTCGCAAAAATCGGGGTTGTGAAGCCCTCCTTTTATTGTGAACTCTGAGAAGAGAAATGACTGAATTAAACCTAAATGGAATATAAAAAAGGTGAACTAAGTTTAACCTCAAATCTCACTTATAAATACTTAACTAATTCCCACAAAGTCAGACTCTCGAACTAAGCAGT
>JAOWBR010171606.1:0-11347 GCA_028571145.1 Dionaea muscipula
TCTATACTTGGTAGAATGAATGAGGTGAATTGTGTAACTGATCACCAATACATAGGGATTGTGAAGAAAACTTCAGTCACAAATAGGTTCTTATGAGCATATTACATTTCCAAAGTTCTTGGGACCTGTTGCAGAGTGTTGGAAGTTTCCTTAGGGGTCCAAGCCACTCCGATTTCTGGTTATTATTGTTTAAGTTCTTTGATCTAGTCGTGAACCTTATCTGTCCTTTTTTCTCGTGTGAGGCTATTGAGCTTTTCTGGGATGAAAATGCCACCTGTAAAGAGGAAACAAAAGTCACTTGGATGTTCATTTTTTCAGTTTTGCAGTATTCGAGATGGTTGAACATGCCAATCTAATGGTATAGTTGACCAAGTGGCGATTTCTGCAATTCAACATCCTCATATTGCTAACCAAGGAGAAGCTTGGTTGTAATATTCACTTATCACCATGGATGCAATAGTCGAGAACTTAGTTTTTCAGATTCAATGGCCACACCTGAGAGAGTCTTTTATAATTTTATACTTTGCTCGTAGCTTTTAGTTGAAGTGCTTATTGAGCAACTTTTAATCAAGAAGATACTTGCTGCCAGCAGGTTACTTCGCTTACTTTGTCCTAACACTTATTGCGACATGTGAGGGATGGCCATGCTGGTCTAGCTCTTGTGGCTTTGTATTCATGGGTTAGTGTCCGTGTTTTGAGCTTACCTCTTATTGATGTCTAACAAATAACATGGAGCATTTGATCAATATAGTTGTTCTTTTGCAGCCTGTCCTGAGATCCTGTTTCTTTCAGCATTTCTCCTGATACTATCATATTGGTATGTTTTATGTGCTATAAGAAATTCTCAAAGAAAATTGTTTGGTCATATCTTAGACATATACCACATCCAAGGCAAAGGTCTTTCTGATTCAACTAAGATGTGCAAGGTGGAGATGTGATCTCTTTTAGAGGTCATGCTAAGGCCCTAGTCACCTGTTTATATGTGATCCTTTTGCTTATCTTTTGTGTTCCCTTGAGAAAACATGTAACCCACTGGATGAATTTGATACTAGACATCATAAGTAGAAACCAATTTAGTGGGACTTTTGCCATCTGTTTCTTGTTTTATCTTAGGTACGTGTATATATTTCCTTTCATCCAAGAGTTCTGAAAGTGGGTGGATTTTGGACCATTCTCCATTTATTGTGGTGTTCTTTTTTACTGTTGATTTGATAGGGTGGACCTTTGCCATCAAACTGATGATGAAGATGATGAGGAACGTTCTAGTTCCCGGGATGGATTGTTGGAAAAGACATTGAGCGAGACGATTTCTCCGAACACCTGCATTCAGCAAGGATGTTTTCCTGTTCCATCCATCCATGTTGGAAACCGACAGAAGATTGTCATTTTGGTACGTTGCTGCAAAGTTCACCAAGAAAATTTCTCGCAAGTGTGTTATTCATTGTGGCTTCACAAGTAGGCGTGAATGACTTATAGTCCATAGGCGGCTCAATTTTTTTTATCAGGTTACAGTTGTATTCTTTCTCCTAATGGTGGTGTTCGCTGTCCTAATTGGGGTTGTGATGGGGAAGAATGCTATTGATTTAGCAATTATTGCACAGGTACGGGATAATATATTAAGAATGTTTTTTTTTATCTTTCTTGCATATGTCAATGTTCCTACTAATTGGTGCATATGAGCCTATACTATCTCTGCATTGATAATTTCCTTGGTGATTTTGATATCTTTGAGCCTGAAGTAAATATAGTTAATACTATCTCAATTATCTGCTTCCTGTCTTGGTGCTATTCGGGGGGATGCCCAAGAATGCATTGCTTGCAATTTGTGGCAGAGACAAAGAAGGCCCGTGCAATATCTAGTTCCTCTTCAAATATGTTGTGATTTCCATTTCCACATTTCTGCTTAGTTATTTGTGGGATATTTCCCTTAGACTCTTAAAGTCTTCCCATCTTTTGTGTACAGAATATGGGACTCTTTGTTATCATGCATTGCTGATGTTGCTATATTGTTAGAATGCCTAATATCTCTTCAACATCGTGAACACAGTTGCTAAACTTTTGGAAAGTTCATGGATAACTACGAAGGCACGGCTTGCTCTTCGATGGCTGTCATCTTTGACTTGTCTGACTAACAGATTGATTTCATTATGCAATTTTTTCGTCAACCTGTTTCGTTGTACTTCATTGCTACTCATGCCATTTGGATCGGTACTATTTTACTATGCAGGTATATGTAGACATCTTTGCTGTGGCAATCTTTTTATCAGGAGTGGCATTGACATGCTATGGTAAGTAACTGTAGAGTACTTTAGGTGCTAAATTTTATAGAAAAAGGGGTCTCTATTGTTAAAATAAATATTATTCATGGGCCTTCTACCGTTAGATCGATCTTTTGGTAGAGTTGGTTTCCTAACATAGTATCAGAGCAGGCGTGACCAAAGGTCACAAATTCGAATCCTGCGAGCACAATCCCTATTTATTTAGCATTTGGTATGAGGTGGGCCAGTGCACAGTTCACGCTTCAAACCTACAAAAGGCATTCGCGTGAGGGGACGTGTTAAAATAATATTATTCATGGACCTTCTACCATTAGGTCGATCTTTTGGTAGAGTTGGTTTCCTAACATCCATGACATGCACTGTGTTGTGCCCCGTATATTGCAGATTATGGATTAGACTCATTCCTTTCTGGTCATTTAGGAAACTTACTTTTGCACCAAGACTACCTTTTTGATAGACTGTCAGTAATGAACATATCGGCTTTGGGTTTGTGAATATGTTGATTTAGTTTAGGGTTGAGTTCAGGGTATATGCTGTTTTTCTGAATCCTGATATCTTTTGTTGTTTTGGATTACTGAACTTCATGCACAGGGCTCCTAATATATTTAAAGATGAGCAAAGTCAGATTTGAAAGAGCTTCATCTGAGATGTGGAAGGTACATTATCATGCTTCTTTGGTTTTCGCGTATTGACTTGGAAGTTGCGGTATCTTATTCTTAGATTAGAGTTAATTGCTTCTATTTGTCAGTTATCATTACCCTTTATTCATGTCTTCATCCACCGACGGAATAATGTGCCTGGAGGTTTGGGGTGATCACCTCGGGGACGCAGGGGGACTCGGTATTGAAGTTTTATTAGTGCAAATACTGATGTCAAGTTCCTTTTTTTTTTTTTTGAAATTCTTGACTGCTTAGGTGTTAACTATTTCTTGTCCTTCTATATGCCATCAGCTTGGTTGATCTAAACCTTCAAATTACTTATTTATGTTTTGAATTAGCTGAAGGATACCAGGACACCTCTGTCATTTATATAAATTGACAACTGATCTTCATCTATAGAGGTGGATTAATCTTTTATTAGTATGGTACATATTGTGCTTTTCAGGTCACAGGCTTGGCTGTTATTTCACTTTTATGTTTCACCACAAGTGCCCTGGTAGCTCTTCTTACGGATATCCCAGTATGCCTCTCCTTGTTTGATCAATCGTTGCCTCTTTTTCTTTTATCGGACTTTGATTCCTATATAATACCATTGTTTACCCCCATGCAATTTCTGGTTGCAGGAGCTTTACTGGAGGCATCAACACCATCTTGATGTTGTTAGGACTACTATTTTAGTGATCTTGTACTATTTCATAGGTATTGCTCCTAGCCTCCTTATGTTTTGTTCAGAAACTAACTCTGCCAAAAGATCAACCTTATGGTAGAAGACCTTTATAAAGTATTTAACATTCCCCCTCACGCGAATATCTCTTTGGACTTGAAGTGTGGACTGTTAGAATAAATATTATTCATGGATCTTCTACCATCAGGTCGATCTTTTGGTAGAGATGGTTTCCTAACATGGTATCAGAGCAGGCGTGGTCAAATGTTACGAGTTCGAATCTTGCGAGCGCGACCCCCATTTATTTAGCACTTGGTATGAGGTGGGCCAGTGCACAGTTCACGCTTTAAGCCCAAAAGAGACATTCGCGTGAGGGGACGTGTTAAAATAAATATTATTCATAGGTCTTCCACCATCAGGTCGATCTTTTGGTAGAGTTGGTTTCCTAACACAAGTATCCAGCCACTTTGCCTATGAACAATACCCAGTGAAAACAGGTGGAGATGTCCAAAAGCTCCAAAACACCCAACCCACCTAAACCCACCCATGGAGATGATAGTACAATATCCAAATTGTTCAGTGAACTATAGTCTATAATGGTGAAATCAATCACAAATTCCCATATATCAGCAAACAAATCAGCAATACTACAGTCTAAACCCTTAAAAATTATAAACTACAGCCATAATAGGATTAACAAATTTGTACCAACCATCTCAGAGATTATGTATTTTAGCAGACAGGATTTCAGACTGAACTAGCAAATTAGGAGAACTGTAACTTACAGTGCATATTCCATTCGCCCATCTTCATCAATAGGAGGGGGAGTGATCAGTACAACTAGCATGGTGGGGGAGCAATCCTGCAACCCCATTGACAAGTGATGTTAGAAGTGTGCAATCATTGGATGAATACTTCACCATTCACCACTTTTCCACTCTGTGGAAGGATGATCCACTAGGTCATGTTAGATTTGGAGCAACAGATTTGCCCGGCATTATGGTTGAGACAAACACTCACACTCCATTGATAGGCTACTTGAAAACGGGACAGGCTACTGAAAACTGGACAAACAATATTCTCAACAACAGCATTGGATCCAGTACTAGGAACTGGCCACTGAATACATTAACCATTTCCCCTCCCATTTTGTGCCTTTCCCCCTTGCACTTACTCACCTTTTCTCTCAAGTCCTGCACATCCCCACTGCATTTCCTCCCTCCCCAAAAAGCAGCACAATTCAAGCAAGAGAAAGAACAAAGGAAAAGAAAAAGGATCAATGTTTTTCTGTAGATCAATAGTCACGTGTTACAGGTCAAAACTGTTAAAATAAATATTATTTATAGACCTTCTACTATGAGGTCGATCTTTTGATAGAGTTGATTTTCTAACATGGTATCAGAGCAGGTGTGACCAAAAGGTCACGAGTTCGAACCCTGCGAGCGCGACCCCAATTTATTTAGCACGTAGTATGAGGTGGGCTAGTGCACAATTCATGTTTCAAGTCCAAAAGAAATATTCGCGTGAGGGGACGTGTTAAAATAAATATTATTCATGGACCTTCTACTATGCGGTCGATCTTTTAGTAGAGTTGGCTTCCTAACAAAAACGGGACCGATAAATCATATTGCAGACCAAAGTATTGAACAGGCCTTCCAGCCCAATAGGGGTACCCGATATAACCAACTGTTTAAGGTAGGGGGAAGTTCATCTTCTAAAGCACAAGTGGACAAGGACCCCTCAGCTGTAAATACCCCTTCATTCACTAAGAAAGGTACGCATTCGTGAACGCCTAAATTTTGAACTTCAGCTCTCATTTTGCAAAGTTTTGTTTATAAAGACGACCTCCAAAATGACTTGAGTGCCAGAGGACTCAGGCCCTTCTAACGGTTTCTTGAGTGTGCCGTGCAATACGTGTGTAGGTCTCGGGACACGTCAGCTGCTGCGAAAAAGGACTGGTAACACCATGGAGGGAATGGGAATAGAAAAGAAAGAAAGAAAGACAGAGAGAACACTTTGCAAGGAACAGATTAGAACCTTCAAATGCTGAACAATTTTCTTGAGATTTTCCTTGTATTCCTGAAGAGGAACATGCTGCCGTTCACCAGTCCTCCCTTGTAGAGCTGCATCATTAGCTCCAAAGAAAATTGTAGCAGCAATAGGAGGCTTCTCCAATCCCTGCTAGAAAACATGCATTAAATAAATAAGGGCGTAAGAGAAGCACAAGGATTCCTAATCATCGAGTCCTTTACACGACTTTCTAACCATGGGCATAATGGACACTTACTTAGAGTTAATGGAAGGGTAAACTTCTTAAACTTGGAATCTCCTATGTCGATCCTAAGAAACCCTTATTTAGCAGATGAAAATTAATCAGCTTTCACACAAGTAGTTGTTGTCAAGTGCAATGGGTTAGTCCTCCCACTTCATCCATTTTCTTTCATCCTCTTCTTTTCTTTTCCTTTTGCCTCTTGCATGTTCCCAATACAAGTTACAACTTTCTTCACAAACCATAAGTTGCAAGAAAGCCAAAGGTTCCAAAGTTACACAGAAACTCTACTCTAGTTACTCTACATTTTAAGGGTACACCCCACTAAACATCGAAGTAACGATGAGATCTAAAACTATAGTGTTTGCTACCATACTCAGGTTCCTTATATCAAACTTTTCAACAAATTTAGGGTTCCCAGCAAGTTAGTTGAGCATCTCTCTGCACAAAAACAACATCCTAATCCGAACACGTTAAAACTATGTTCAAAGCTCAAGTTATTTCCTTCATGAGAAGAACTCAAACTTTTCAACAAATTTAGGGTGCCCAGCAAGTTAGGTGAGCATCTCTCTGCACAAAAACAACATCCTAATCCGAACACGTTAAAACTATGCGCAAAGCTCAAGTTATTTCCTTCATGAGAAGAACTCAAATGATTTGAGCTCAAGTTTCAACTGACGAGCCTAGTTGATAACCTCATGCAGTGGAGGATTATCTGAGTGCTGATTGCCCTCCCTCAAACCCAAAATTGAAGGGGAAAATAACTACAAACACCAGTGAACTCCAATATATGATTGAAGTGTTGTGAACCATAATTCAACTTGTCATCAATTACTACACCAAATCTCAATCTCACATCAAGAACAGGATACAAAACCAGAAGACGTATAAAAGATAACCATGAAAATGGGCAATGATAAAGTTCTCAGAAATTGAAATCGGGTCGATGAATAATACCAGAGAGAAAATATGGTGCAACAAATACAGTGCCCATCTCGTGTTATATCCACCATACCCTCGATTTAATACATCTGCCTGCGAATCAAATCAGATCTCCGTCATACCCAGATCAGAAATCAGCCCCCACCATAACATAACCAAATCCAAGTAGAAGAACAAGAGAGCGTTGAGAAGAGGGTAATGAACCTTACGAGAGTAATTGTCCGCGAGGCCGGCGCCCCACCCACCTGCTCTGAATGATTGTTCTGTTATCGAATCTCCAAACAACACGATTTGCGGCCTCATCTTCTTCCTGCTTTTGGGTGGGTTGTAACTTTCACTCACCCAGTGCAGACTCCGGAGAGGAAAGCTGAGAATTTGAGAAATCAGTTGGAGAATGCAATGGAGAATGCTGCCCAGGATCTCACACTCATTATGGATCTCTGTGTAATTGGCCCACTGCCATTTTAGGGGGACGATTGCCAACCAAATTGAAAGTTGGGACAAAATGGATAATGATAACATATATCAGCGTGTGATTGTTGAGTAATTATTCCCACATCGAGGAGTAATAATAACATATTAGCATGTGTTAGTTTATAATCCATAAGCTTAAATTTTCTGATTGTAGTATGTCATTCTGAGACTTGATCTCGATTATGTGTCTTTGATCCCTGATTTGAGCATCTAATGATTATTTTTTCAGTAAATTATATATTATTTCATCATTATCTTTTCAATAAACAAGACATTATTTCTTTGGGACACTTATATACATTTTCTATTATACTTCCTACAACTGTGGATTAATCCACGACCGATCCACAACCGTCGTGGATTAATATACAATGTATGAATCACCTGTCTGTATCCACAATGCATGAATCACCTGTCTGTGTGTGTGGTGTGAGTTCAGTCGTGAGTCTTGTAAGTTAAAACCATCCATTGGGCCAAAAATCTTTAGTTAACCATGTATTTTGTACCATCCTACTCAAAACAATTATTACATGGTTAACCGGACAATTATTACACAATTATTACATGGTTAACCGGACAATTATTACATGGTTAATCGGAAACTAGAATCGGCAACGGGATTGATAGACCAATTCAAATGGTGGGATTGACAGACCGATGCACGGACTACGTGGATCCCCTCCTGTTTGAGTCCCTCTCCAGTCTCCTCCCCTCCTGTTTGAGTCCCTCTCCAGTCTCCTTCCTGTCCCTCCGGGCTCCAGTATTTCTACTCAGATTACTTCCTATATTACTTTATGTATTATTTTTTTTAATTAGTAAACGTGAATAAGTTGTCCATCTTTTTTTTTTTTTTTTATTCACATTTTTCAACCATCCCGTTCATGTTTTATAATTAGTAAAAATAGTACATAAAATAGCGCGGCCTCCCTGCCCTGCGCAGCCGGTGGTTTCGTCCTTCTTCCACAACTCCCAAAATGCTGAATCTCTGCTCCAATGGCGTCCGAGGCAGTACGCTCTTGCTCCGTCCCACAACTCTCGTCCGTCCCCACTCAGCATCAATAGCCTCCGATCTCTCTGAAGGATGCTTGGTGAACAACCCAGCTCTCTCAAGAGGAGCCGCATCAACTCCTACTACATTAACAAAGGTACTTGTCTGTAGATCTTCTCTAGAGAAGAAGAATAGCCAAAATTCGACCATTGATTTCTTGAAAAAAATCGGTTTAGACGATTCCCAGGTTGAAAAGGTGGTCAAATCGTACCCGAGGTTGCTTCGGTGCAGTGTCGAGAAAACCCTAATTCCCAAAATCAGGGTTCTTGAAGACTTTGGGATTTGTGGGTCCGAGTTGATTTCTATGATTGCTTCCAACCCTTCACTTCTATGGAAGGTTTCTAGCAAAAACCTCTTGGCTAAACTCCATTTCCTCAAGTCGATTTTGGGTAGTGTTGAGAATGTGCGCAATGCTAATATTATCAAGAAATCGGATTGGCTCTTAACTGCTAACTTGACCAAGGCATTGCAGCCCAATTTGGAGTTACTGAAAAGCTATGGTATTTCTGATGAGAGACTTCTGAAGTTCCTTGCAAATAACCCTAGGTATTTGTCTTTAAACCCCAAACGTGTTCAAGAGGGCTTGGTTAGAGTGGAACAAGAGCTGGGTATTCCTCGTGAATCGGGCATGTTCCTTTACGGGTTCAAGGTGATGATAGCCCTTAGTAAGAGGGATTTGGAGTTGAGGTTTGAGATGTTCAAGAGATATGGATGGAGTGAATCGGATGTTCGGGCGATGTCTAAACGAATGCCGGAGAGTCTGCTGACTTCCGAGGCTAAACTTAAGACCAGAGTGGATTTCTTCATAAACAAACGTGGTTATGAGATTGGTTTTCTAGCTGCACGTCCATGTCTGCTGATGTATAGTATGGAGGGGAGGATCTTACCCAGATATGTCGTCATGCAGGTTTTGCAGGAGAGGAACCTGTTGAGAAGAAATCCCAGTATTTACACTGTCATGTACCTTAGCGAGTCTCGGTTCTTGGATGCATATGTTCTGCCCTTCAAGGACGAGTTACCGGAGTTGTATGAAGCTTATATGGGCAAGAAGTTACCGGAGTTGACAAGACAGCTGCATATCATCAAGGAGAGCAAGCTAAGCTAAGCTAATCACTTCAGTATTTTCACTGCTCCATTGCCATGAGGGAAGACAACGAACTCTGAAATCTCATTATTACTTATTCAGCTTACGATTTCATCATTGATTATCTCTCTCTTATTTGGCTAGACTTTCATAGAGATTTCTAGAAAGAGCATTGCGTTGACAATTCCTCAACCACATATTCTATGGGTGTCATGAAAAATTGTAGATCCCATAATTTTAATTTGTGGTTGTGACTGTGCCACCTCATGTATCCTTCCAATCATCTCTCCATCTCCCCTGCCAAGTAGAATTATTGATAATTATCCTCTATTTTTCTATTTGTAAAATAAACGCAGGCAACTGAGTTTGATTTTTATATTTAGTTGTCTACTGGTTGACTAATAAGAGCATCTCTAGTAGTGTAAAATTTTTTAGAGTTTTTTGCAATTTATATATTATATAGGGCTTGGATGAGGGATTTTGTTGTTTTGATACTTTAATTTTGTAGCATTGAGGGAACCATATGGAGGATTGGACTGACGGAAGATCCCATCTCCAGTTCTATGATATAATATCATGTAGATTATACATATAAAAAAAAAAATTTATTACATATTAAATTGATAAAACAAAAACAAGTGAGGAGTTTCAATTTAAATAATAATAGTTTAAAAAAAAAAAAAAATCCTGCATAGCACATATGCATGTTATTAGTTATAGTGTCTACATTGGATTGAAAAATGGGACGATGAAATGTGAGCAAATCGACGAAGCTCATGCAACGTTGCTAGGGGTGGAGGAAGTTGGACACTTCTCAGAACTAAAATTGAAAGGAGTATACCAAACGTGGTATACTCTTTTCAAACGTGGTTTTGATGATTTTTTTGGTAAAAAGAATCATCAAAACCACGTTTTCCTTTATCCGATGAAGATTGGTAAAAGTCCGTTTCTCGTTGGTTTTGATAATTATATTCTTGAAAAAGAATATAATTCCTCATCCCCATCTTCGTCGGGAAAAAAGAATGATTCCTCATCCCTTGTTTCTCGTTTTTCCTTTACCCGACGACAATTGTTAAAAACCCGTTTTTCGTCGGTTTTGATAATTATACTCTTTAAAAAGAATATAATTCCTCATCCCCATCTTCGTCGGGAAAAAGAATGATTCTTCATCCCCCGTTTCTCATTTTTCCGTTTTCACATCCCCATTTTCCGTTTTCACAGAAAAATAGCTAAATCCAACGTAAAAGCATTGTGTCCTTAAGAACCTTTACGCCGCTCACCATCTCTGGTTCATGCACGGGTTGTTAGATAGCGTAGGTTCTCCCATAGTAAGATAGCTCTCTGTCCAGCAGCTGCACAAGTACTGCAAGACACAGAAACGTGATCGGGTGGTGATCTTTCTTTTTCTCGAAGTGCCGGTGGCGGCAAAACAAGGAACAACAGCAGCAATAGAGAGGAATCGATTCTTCAGTTTTGTTTCTGCAATTTGTAGCATGTTTGTGCTTCTTCTTTTGTTGTTGCGTGGATGTACCTGCTGGATCGACTTGACTGCTTGTGATTCCTCCTACTGTTGTGCATCGGATCTGCCATGTATCTATGTGTCATGTGCGTTTTCCTCTCTTGTGAAGCATAGCAACCATCACAAGTTGCAACTTATGGAATTCACTTATTTTCCATGTAACTAGCTGCTCCTCATTGGAGTTCTCCTCTCTCCATGGTCTGTATCTTCACTTGCAGCATATGAAATTCTTCATTCTCCATTTCAACGTGATTGGCAGCTAGCTCTTCCCTTTACTTTTATTCATGTGGTGAGAATTAGGAGTTTCCAAAACCAATTGCCCATATAATTAAATTAGCTTTTTAAATTGGTCATTGTAACTCCCATTATATACATGGTAAGTAGTATTAATCAAACTACTATATCCATA
>JAOWBR010171617.1:0-20399 GCA_028571145.1 Dionaea muscipula
CCGTCCAGGTCGACGTCAAGACCTAAAGACGTTGCGACACACGGTAACCCGTGTGGCCAAAGTCGACCCCCGAAGGAGACATATCCCTTGGGCTTAAATAAATCATAAACTCATCCACCTCATCACAACTCACATGATACCTCTAAGTCCACTCTCAAGGAAAAGAACAAAGAAGACCCAACAAGTCATATATTACTCATCATGGATAAACATCATGATTAACAGGAAAGTATAGGCCAACTTTAAAAACGTACATCTACTCAACAAGAAAACATGCGAGTGGACAACAGTAGACAACAACAATCACATTGCAGAGCATGAATTGCACAATAAGAGGTATCAAGAAAAGTTTATGAAAGAACGGTATGCACAAGAATATGGAGGTGGAAGGTAGGTAAAGTTTGTGTACACCCCTCACCTGAAGTCCAGCTAAAACCAATCACGAGCTAAGACAATCACCACACATCGTACACGGGTGCGTCACCACCTGAAAAATTATCCAAGTGAAACTAAATCACTAACGTCTTTAACACCACGCTAACGTGACTAAAACATGCTAAACATGAAGCCTATCGACTTAGCACGAATCGGGAACTCAAAGCAAGGGCTAAGAATCGAGAACAACAGAAAATAGGAAGGTTACGATCGTAACCATGTGGGTTACGGCCGTAACTTCCCCCGATACGGTCGTAATCCTATCAATTACGACCGTAATACTGGGAAACGGCATCCGCCATTTTACTGAACGATACGGTCGTAATGCATGGGGCATTATGGCCGTAACGCGCCCTAAAACAGTGAACCAACATCTGAACTTCTGCAGAAATGCACCAAACGAAAACATCTAAATCTCCTCGATTCCCAGCAACAACACAACATCAAAAAGACATCAAAAAGAGCCTAACACACCACCAAAACGACCCTTCACATGCCTCATACATCTACAAATGGAAAAAGGGCATAAAACGGTAAAACGATGCCATGAACAAATGGGACGTGAAACTGATCAAAAATCCACTACAAATGACCTCAAAATCATCAAACTAAACCAATGAAATCATCACTACAGCCCCATACTGGTCCAATCGTATCAAACGTCGAAGAATAGGGTAAAAAAGTTAAGAACCTAACCTTTAATTCGATAAATGGCGAATCCAATCAAAAGCCGACGTCCTCGTGATCCCTTTCCTCTCCTCTATGGCCGAGCAGCACACAAGAACAAGGGAAACGACATCCCACCAAAAACTCATCTCAACATCATTATCAAACCCCAATCCAAAAGAGGGAGAAGAACAATTCATCAAAAACTCACCGTGAAGTGGACGAAGACCCGATCAATGTCCCTTCGGTGGTTAAACCGAGACGAGCACCACCTCCTCCTCCTCTTGATGCTGTCGCCGCTGAACCAAGGGAAGGGGAGAGAGAAACGAAAGTGAGAAGAGGGAGAAGAGATGGCATGAGGGAAGAGAAAAAGAAAGAGAGAGAAAAGGAATTAAAGAAAATGAGGGATTAAATCCCTAATCTGATTCTAAGGAGGGCAAAGGGGTAATTTCCCGACCGAAAATGAGATTAAAATCTCAAAGGAACAAAAATGAAGCCCGCGGGATACGAACTCAAGTCCTCCATGAAACCAAAGCCTCTCTCCGCTTCCACTAACCCGGTCGGGCTAAGTGTAAGTCTCGAGAATAAAACCAAACCAAATAAAATATAAATGGTTGGGTAATCACAGTAGCACTAGTGGTTGCATCAGTGTTGACCTTCGTTATCTTGACGGGTCCTTCTTCAATGAATTCCATCATGTCCTCGTAAGTTACAGCTAGATGTGCCTGCATACGTATTTTTCACTCATCAAATTTGTCCATGAAAACATGGGAATACGTGAGATGAAGTTCTGTCAATCTATGGTGTCGTGTGAGTAAAGGAAACTCAAAAAAACTTGAAAACAGATTTAAAAAGTACAATGAAAGCTTGGGATCACTCCTAGTACAGAGACACTGCTCTGATGCCACTTGTTGGTCCCGAAATGAAGGGCTTGACAAGTTCAGAGGGGGGGGTGAATGAACTTGTCTTGTTTTTTTAAAACTTTTTCAACTCAAAAGAGTGTGCAGCGGAATATTGATTTATAAAGCCCTTTTTAGTTAACTTTCAAATCTGTTTTTGCTTCTTTTAGTTATTGATGTTGTGTGTATTGTGTGATGCTAAGTATTTAAATGACACGCAATATTATAGAGGTTCACGGTGGTGTAATCCGCTAATCCTCTCTTCTCCTTATGATGTAGGAGGTATCCACTATTATTTTGACACCAATACAATAGTATAACAGTCCCTAGCAGTTGCAACTACTTCACTGTTTATCAACACTTGCAGCTCCTTTGAAGTGTTCTTCAGCTGCTATCACACACAGCTCCTTCACAACTCGCGTTGCTTCAACTATCCTCAGTCCTTCACACCCTTGATTGCTTCAGCTGCTTCGATCCTTCACAACGTTGTTGCTTCACCGATTTTGCAACTCCTTCACACCAAGTTGTTTCACCAATCTTCAGTTCCTTTGTAGCTTCACTACTTCAACTGATGTCGGTCCTTGATAGCCTCAACTGCTTCACCGATTCAACAAGAGAAATAATTCTTTTTTGTTGACAACAGAATCACTCAAATGGTGATTCTTTTGAGCTTCACTTGAATGTGGCTTGCAAGCTCTGAGGTTAAGCTCAAATCTCAGAAGTTGAGATGCTAGATAATTTCTTAAATGCTCAAAGTTTAGTAAATTCATCGTGTCCCTCCCAATACCTCCTTCTGAGAATATATATCCTCTCACTTGGAAAAATTCCCATTGGAGAGAGTCTTGATTTGAATCTTCTATCTTTTCTTCAAATCCCATGGAAAGTAGATCTGAGTTTGTCTACTTTCCTTATTTTCGCTTGCTTTTCCAAAAGCACTTCTCTGAACATGTGTTTCCAGAAGCTGACATTCCCTTTGTCAAAAAGCAACTTAGATTTTGTCTTCATGCATCACGTGATCTTTTTACTTCTTTTCTCTTACAACCATTATAGCTTTTTCGTCCTTCTGTATGTGATTTTTGTCTTCAACTGGTTGTGTCTAACGTCTTCAAATCATTTGAAATACATTCAAGTAATAAATTTGAATAACCTTGATTCTAATATCATTGACTGAAGTTGATCCTCGATTGATGCATCATCCTCGACTGAACGTGATCCTCGACTACTTCATTATCCTCGACTGAATTTGATCCTCGACTAATTCATCATCTTCAGCTGAATGTGATCCTCGACTAATTCATCATCCTCGACTGAATGTGATCCTCAACAGATTCTGATCCTCAACTGATTCTGATCCTCGACTGATTCTGATTCTCGATTGAATTTGACCTCGACTGAATCAACAACCTACACTCAATCTGATCCTCGACTGATTCTGATCCTCAACTGATTCTGATCCTCGACTGATTCTGGTCCTCGACTGATTCTGATCCTCGACTGATTCTGATCCTCAACTGAATCAGCATCCTAGAATAAATTTGATCCTCGACTAA
Source organism: Dionaea muscipula (assembly GCA_028571145.1). Taxonomy (NCBI): domain Eukaryota; kingdom Viridiplantae; phylum Streptophyta; class Magnoliopsida; order Caryophyllales; family Droseraceae; genus Dionaea; species Dionaea muscipula. The sequence continues at coordinate 3,551 of JAOWBR010171617.1, forward strand.
TTCTGATCCTCGACTGATTCTGGTCCTCGACTGAATCAGCATCCTTGACTGATTCTGATCCTCGACTGAATCTATCCTCAACTAATTCACATCCTTGACTGATTCTATCCTTGACTGAATTTGGACCTCGACTGAATCAGCATCCTCGACTGATTCTGATCCTCGACTGATTCTGATCGAGACCTGCTCCTACTGTCATTCATTTATATCTAACTATACAATCAAATAAGCTATTTATGCATCATTAAAACTCCTAACAATCAAATCTTAACAGAGGTCGATCCCAAAGGGAATGAGTGCTCTGATAAAGCATACTCTCAAATGCGCGGCAGGTAGTTTAATCAGGTGTTGAGGAAGACAAAAGTAAAGTAAAATGGGCGGGGGGAGTTTGCTAACATTACGGAAGAAAGACTAGCAAGGTAACAAAACAAGACACACAAAATCAGTGCCTGATCACAAGTGTGATTTCAGCGACTGATATACAAGTAATGAAAATATGCGACAGATAACAAAGACAAAATACAGCGGATAATGGGGTGAAATGATACGAATGAAATGCAGATGGAATCACGCAAGAATCAGTGACAACTCTCTGTTAAAAACAAAAGTCAACAGAGGAATCAGTCACTGCCTTTAGTCTACCTACCGAAGTAGCGGCTGTAGAGGTTCTCTTCCTAGGTCAGACACATAATATCAGTTTAATATAAAGTCACACATGGTCCACACTCAACTACTGACCCTTCTCCCTCGCGAACCATACGAAGATGTTCACCTCGATATGATTCTAGTTGTCGCAAAAGTAGGTAGTGTCAAACCCTTCCTCTATTGTCAACTATGAGAAAAGAAATGACTGAATCGGACTTATATAAAATATGGATTTTGAAGATTAAGTCCAACCTCAAACTATACTTTAAATCAAATCAATGCTTAGGTACCCTTCTAATGAAAACCTCACACACTGGTGGTAGTGAATGGCAATTAGGGGGCTTGATCAAAGATTCAACTGGGTTCACTCGAACTAACAAAGATGAAGCCCAAGTAGCTTTCTTTTAAGGCACACGCCTATGTGCTGGTCCTCACGAATACCGAACCCGATAATGTCGAATTACTGGAAGTAAGGTAGCTTAGTTGAAAGCTGAATCTGGACCGTATGAACAATTAACAATAATCGCACAAGTGATAGAAAGAGAGATTAAAGAGGTGTCTCACTTGACTAAGTCAAGAACTTGACTGAAAACTTACAGTAGACCAAACTATGAAGCCGTAACTACCAGTCAATATAGGCTCAGATTAAGCAAAGGGAATAAGTTACTACCTACTCATCTTTGCTTTAAATGGTTAGTGAGTTACTACTCAATCTTTAGTGATAACAATTCACTCTAACAACCTAAACTAAGTTCTTGACCTTTTTAGCAAATTAATGATTGGTACATTTCATGTATCTTTTTCTTTAATTATTTGTTTATTAATTATATTAAGTTTATATCTAATTTATACTACTGTGCTTCATATTTCATATATGACCATTAATCTCATAGTCATATTATTCCGTACTTTTAACACATTTCATACCCAGACAGTCTTCACCGTTTGCATCTGGCCAATGTTAGACAACATTATAGTCTTAGGATCATATCAGTCGTTGCAATGTCTGAGTCATCCATACCTAGACTCACGCCGGTACTTCATAAACCAGATAGAACCTTGTATACATCTTAGGATCAGTCAATACCATTTACATCATCCATTACATAGACATCATTCTTTACATAAGTTATGGTACGACCACACGGACCAATTTATTTCTCATGATTACTTTCTAAGTCTTTAACAGCAGAAGATACGAGAATTTAGATCAGAGCATGTCACGAATGAAGAAAGGAAGGTCAATTCCTGTCTATGATTCACTGACTAAGGAAGAGTTGTAAACTCTAAAGAACAACAACTATATCTGTTTCACTGTTTCCCTCATGGAAGACTGTGCATCTTTGTCTGATACGTCTGTTCCCAGACGTAAACATCAACTACCATCAGACGTGTCTTTGGAAAATGCCTGAGTACATACTCTGCATGCAAGGAAGAACATAACCGACTGACTAAGGAGAATCTTCCCAATTACCTGGCAGATATTATTCACAACAACCAAGAAGATCTTAACCATTAGGTTAAGATAGATTAATCACAACCGTTGATTTGTAACTGCCATTAGCTGAAGGCAAACCAATGAATAGGGGTCGTGTATAGAATTAAAGGTTGTCTAGCTTTTCACGCATACAAGCATTCAAGCACACCCTGCTTTCTTGTATTCTTGAGATTTACTTTCTCACGTGCCTTGGAGTCATTATTACTGAGAAATCAATAGTCTCAATGGCCTAAGAGCACTATAATTCAGTTTTCAGAGTTGAATGCAAAATACAAACTTTGTCTATGAAGTTTGTTCAATAGATTTAGATTTCTTCTTTCTCCATCTTGCTTTCTTGGCCAATTATCCACATTTCGAGGGCATGAAGAATCTGAGTTTCTTTCTTGGTTAGTTCTCATACGTAATCCACTTCCTTACCCTTCGATTATTGTTTCTCATACCTGCACTCGAAAGAGGGGGTATTGGAACCAATTTTTGAAGAGAGTATATCCGCAGATCAGAGGTAATTCCCCCACATGATCTGGTGACCAAGTCCAGCGTGCATCATCTCTACGTCTGATCAGTGGTAACAAATTTCTTTCTTTAAGTTTGCGAATCTTTGATCTTCAAAGATTTCACAATTCATTTCACTTAAGTTCTTTAGTTCATTCTAACTACTTTCGTCTGCCTTGTCTCTACTTTTGTGTACTTTTCTTGACTCGAGAGACGATAGAAAGTATCACTACTTAGTTTTGGCCTTCAACTGGATGCTTTCTAAGTTGGGTATCGATAACTAAAATTTCTTGGCAAGTGAAAGCTTCCATTTAGGCATTCTAAGTTCATTTTTGTATCACAGATTTGATCTATATTTTCTTGACTTGAATCTTGTTCTTAAAGCAATCAGTAGAGGTGAAGCTTGACAACCTTTGTTCTCATAGGTTGGTTAGAATTGATTTGAGGTGACAGAATCCTCAGTCAATTACACGAGTGATTCATTAGGTAGATTGATCTGGTGCCCGAATCCAGCGTCTGCCTAGGTTAAGATCAGTCAGACGGTTCTAAATTGCTTAATCCTTGAGCCTAATAGTCAGACGAGTTACTAATTCTGTCTTGTACCCACGTTTGCCCATTCCTCATTTAACTGTAATAATATTTATCACCATTTGGTGATTAACTAGACGTTACCATCATCTGAATCTCTCTGTGCTTGATTTGTTTTGTGTTTTTACAATTCTTTTCAGCATACGTTTCACATACATCCACGTTTAATTTATTTGTGAATTATTGCATTCACTAATTGGTACATTTTTGCACAATTTAACATCACTACAGTTCTCTATGGGTTCAACCCCTTGCTCATCACTTACTCAGTTCTTAAGTGAACACCTGTCAAGAGATAGTCACTTTTGATTATGTAGCGACGACCACGATCAATTAATATGGACATTAATTAATTAAGGTCAGATTTTAGTTCATGCAAGACTGGTGATGAGTCAGTGATTCACGTGATGGCGATTGGTGGGTGTGGACTGGTTGATGCAGATGTAAGAACTCAAAATCATAACACAAAGTGGAAACAAAGAAAAAATTTCACTAAGTCAAGAAAATATAATAAATGTTATAGATCTAGCACAAGTGAAATATACAGACTATCTACAAGGATATTTGGGTCTCTATTTATAGATAAATAATCTATTGTTGACCTAGTTTTTTTACTACTTCTAGAAGAGGTACAAATGGTCGACAAATGTAAGGTTAGGATGAATTACATGACTCATCAGTACTTTTCGAATGTTTAGGAATAATTTAGCTAATACCCATCAGTCTTTAGAAATATCTTTGTAGCACATGGGTGATAAGCGGGTCAAGAATAAGATATTCTCTTTCTCGATGGCAGTTGAGTCATCTAAATTGTTACTTTATTGTGTCGGTCTTGTACTTGTCTCTGTGGCCTTTTGTGGATTGCTCTTTAATAAAGTAGTCTGAAAAAGGCCTTGAAAGTCAGAAATAATGGCGGAGAAAGTAATGATGATATCTCTGGCGCAGATTTCTTCACTTGACAACTAGCGCATGTTTCTTGTCTGCTGAAGACCTGACGCACACTTCTCTTATTTTGAGCATCGATGGCTCAATTGCTTTTGAGAAGAAGGTCTGGCGCATCATTTGATCTAGTAAGATCTGCCGCTCCTTTCTTGAGTTAAGCATAAGTCACTCATTTTGAGGAATTGTCTTTTGGCATGGATCTCTTGAGATTTATCATCGGTAAATGGTGCGACTGAAGTAGCAGTGTCATGAAAGTAGCGACTCCTTTATTCGGTCACTTAATAGTTGCGGCTGATGATACTGATGCTATATTGGCGACTGGTCTTGAGCTGTAGTTGCCGATTTTCTTACTTGTGCATAAATTTGGATAAAATACTGCAAAACTCGACCATTCGTGAAATGTCTAAAATAGAGCCAAATATCAAAGAATGCCTCACTAACTAAGATAAGCAATAAAAAACAGTCTTTATTAGAAGAAAAAAATATAGATAAGTACGTTGAAAACGGGCATATCACTCTTTTAGGCGCCTGATTCATGACCTCAGGCGCTTGACTGTTGCAGTGGGTTGAGGAAAAATATCCTCAAGCATTCAGGCGCCTGCATATACCCATCGGGTTCCTAATGATTACCTTCAGGCGCTTGATGATGCATGTCAAGCACCTGATTTCTGAAGACAAAACCTTCTGTTTCCAACAGGTGCTTGATCCTTTGTGTCAGGCGCCCGACACTAAGTCTCAGGCGCCTGATTGTTATTGTTAAAGAAATAAAAAAATCCAAAGGGGCACTACCCCCTCACCCCCGCGAAGCGGCGTTGCCCCCTCGACCCCTACGATCCCCGTGCTAGGTTAATCGAAGCGTGCAACTACTACATTGGTGATCAAGAAGCTTCACCAACCCAACATCTAAGATGTTCGTTATTCATGCAAATGATAAGTCGGCCTAAAGGAAGATTGTCATTTGGCCGAGTGACAAACATTATTAAGTACACTTATTACTTATGCAATCTATTAACGACCAAAAGGAAGGTCTTAGGTTGGCCAAATAATCAATGTACCTGTGAAAATAGATGTGTAGTGATTATAAGGCTTCCATGTAAATAGTGAGTCGGTCCAAAGAAAGGCTTATTGTTTGACCAGATTTATCATTAGCATTTTATTTCTACATTGGGAGTATCGTTTATAAGTTAGTGTATTTTCCTAAAGGAAGGACATTAATGTTGTGTTAGGTATCCTGTAATGAGTTCCCCTATATAATTTAATATTATGCATGTCTTGATTTGTTCTTTGACATGATTACACATTATGTGAGTAGTTATTTATTATCATTTGTTCTTCATTCAATTGCATTAGCTTCATCACCCGGTGTCACTACCCAGCTCAATTTCATTCATATGCTAAGCCGGACAAACTTTAAGATTTAGAAAGAGACCATGAAAATTATCCTCGGTTGTATGAATTTAGATCAGGCATTATGGGAGGATCGTCCTGTTCCTATTGCGGATAACCTCAATGAGGCAATGATTGAGAGATGAGATAGGTCTTATCGCATTTACTTAATAATGATCATGAAGCGCTCCATTCCGGAGGCATATCGGGGCTCTATTACTGAGAGCAAGAGTGCTAAGGAGTTCCTGGAAGCTATTGAGCAATACTTTATTAAAAATAAGAAATCAGAAATGAGCCACCTTTTAAAGAAACTCGTTTCCATGTTGCATAAAGCAAAGAAAACATCCGGGAGTACATTATGGAGATGTCTAATATAACATCAAAACTAAGGACATTAAAATTTGTGTTGTCGGATGACATGCTTGTGCACTTTATTTTGCTTTCTCTTCCGGCACACTTCGGACAATTCATAGTGAGCTACAATACTCAAAAAGACAAATGGTCCTTAAATGAGTTGATGTCTCACTGCGTGCAATAGGAGGAAAGACTACAAAGAAATAAGACAGAAAGTGCTCATTTGGCCTCCATCTCTCATTTAAAGAAAAACAAGAAAGCTATGGTACCTACGGAATCTTCTTCTCAACAGAAGAAACTGGAGAAACAAGATGAGGTTATGACGTGTTTCTTCTGCAAAAAGGCTGGACATATGAAGAAAGAGTGCCTGAAGTATGCCAACTGGGGCATCAAAAGAAGGGTATGCTTCTTACTTTGGTTTTTTTTTAAGTTAATTAGCTTCTGTACCTATAGGCACTTGGTGGGTGGATTCTAGTGCTACTACTCACATAAGTATGTCTATGAAGGATTGTCTATAGAGCCGACCGTCAAGTGATGCTGAAAGATACATCTATGTGGGCGACGGGAACAAGGCTGCAGTAGAAGTTATAGGGACTTTTAGATTACAATTACTGACTGCATTTCTTTTGGAATTATATGAGACTTGTTGTACCGTATTTTAGACGAAATTTGGTTTCTATTTCTAGTTTAGAAAATTTTGGTTTTTCTTGTTCATTCAAAAATAATACTGTTAGTCACTTTCATAATTCTATGTTTGTTGGTTCCGGTGCTTTGGTTGACGATAATCTATATAAGCTTGATGCTACTTTCTATGATGAAGTACTACATACAGCTTTCTATGGTACAAAGCGAAAACTAAATGAGAATTTCATCATTTTATGGCATAAGCGTACATGTCATGTCTCTAAACAAATAATTCAGAAACTTATATCAGATGGAATTCTTGATCCCTTAGATTTAATAGACTTTCAAGTCTGTATTGATGCATCAAAGGAAAACAAACAAACCAAAGCAGATTAGGTTCCACTAAAACTAACGATGTCTTAGAACTAATACATATAGATATTTGTGGCTTATTCCCTACGACATCATGGAATGGGCAACAATATTTTATTACGTTCATAGACGACTACTCTCGTCATAGATACCTATATCTAATACATGAGAAGTCACAAATTTTGGACTTTTTCAAGTCTTATAAAGCTAAAGTTGAACTTCTACTTAATAAGAAAATTAAGGTTATCAGATCCGACCGTGGTGATGAGTACCACGGAAGGAATGATGGATTGGGAGAATAACGTTTAGGACCCTTCGTGCTTTTCCTCGAAGAATGTGGCATCATTATGCAATACACTATGTCGGGTATGCCTAGCATGAATAGTGTTGTAGAACGACGCAATAGAGATATGGTATGAAGTATGATTAGGCATTCCTCCTTACCAGAGTCACTTTGGGAAGAAGCTATAAAGATCACAGTGTACATACTCAATAGAGTACCCAACAAGACACTAGCTGAAACCCCTTATGAGCTATGGACAGACAAAATGCACAGCATAAAGCATTTGCACATTCAGGGTTGTCCGGTTAAGGCATGACCTTATCGGCCTCATGAGAAAAAATTAGACTCAAGAACTGTCAGTTGCTACTTTGTTGGCTACTCTGAGCATTCACAGGGCTATAAATTTTATGATCCCACATCAAGATCCATTTTTGAAACGAAAAATGCAAGATTCCTACTCTGACATTATTCCATATCAGGAAGACAATGAGATTCTTCCTCAACCACAACCTATACAAACTCAACGACCTTAAGAAGCGTCATTGAGGAGGTTCACTAGGGAAAGGAGAAGTGCAATTTCAGATGACTACATCGTCTTTCTCCAAGAACATGATGATGGTGCTAGTTTGATAGAGAATGATCTAATCACCTTTAATCAAGCCATGTCCAATTCTAATTCCCAATAGTGAATAGATGTCATGAAGGACGAGATGAAGTCTATGAGTGATAATAACGTTTGAGACCTCATAGAGTTACCTGAAGGAGTGAAACTCATTGGTTGTAAATGAATATTCAAAACCAAAAGGGATTCAAAGGGTAATATCGAGAGGTATAAGTCACGTCTAGTTGCTAAAGGGTTTACTTAAACCAAAAGGGATTCAAAGGGTTTACTCTCTCTCTCTCTCTCTGATATCCTCGAAAGATCCTTTTAGGACTTGTTACACTTGAAAAATCCCTAGGCCAAAACCAAAGAGGTGCTGAGCCCAGAAAGTCCACGGGTACAAACATCAAAGTCTCGAGAACACCGGGCCTGAGGAGGCTCCGGTCAGAGGAAGGTCCGGTCGACTCGAGGGAGGAATGTTAAGGAGGGAGGTGATTCCGATCCGCTTGTGTCGCCGTGACCTGAAAGGGATGAGCAAACGACGTTATAGGGTACCCCGAGATATGATCCTGGGAAGACTACTCCGATGCTTAAATCGACACGTGTATGAAATGACCAGAAGCTTCTGCCAAGGAGGAAAACAGAAAAAAGCAAGGGGGGAGAGAGTGGTCAGCCGAGTGATCGAGAAGGGCGGTGGCCGAATGGTGGTTCAGTAGTGCTGGGCTGAAAGGTGGTGTCTGGCAGAGCAGTCGGGCAAGGTGAAGAACGAGCAGGGTGAAGAACAAGTCGGGTTGGACGAGCTGGTTGGACGAGCAAGGCTCGTAGCCAAGCTGGGGTGGACGAGCAGGGCTCATGGACGAGCTAGGGTGGAAGGGTCGGGTGGGCGAATAAGGCTCGTGGACGAACAGGGCTCGTGGATGAGATCGGTTAGACAAGCCGGGTGGATGAGCAGAGCTCGTGGTCAAGCTGGTGGACGAGCCGGGTAGATGAGTAGGGCTTGTGGCCGAGGTGGGGTGGATGAGTTAGGTGGATGAGCAGCGCTCGTGGCCGAGTTGGGTCGGACGAGCCAGGTGGGGGAGCTGTCGGGTGAAAGGCTCCAATCGGCTGGCCGAATAGCGAGAGAAGAGGATCAGGAAATGAAGGGGGATGGGTTTTTATAAACAAATGGGCTAGGGAAATTACTGTTGTGTCATTGGGCCTTCTGTTAGTAAAATTCGGGACGCGAATTAAACGACAATACGTATGGGTGAGTATTATTCGGTAAAGCAAAGCAAAAATTCGGTCAAAAAATCGGTCAAAAATTCAAAAAACTTCAAAAAACGAATTCGGACAGATACGTGTATTATTCGTTACTCATTTGAAAAATTCAGACTAAAAATTCGGATATAAAATAATAAAAATTTGATATTTTTTATCACTTCCACCTACAAATTGTGTCAAACAATCAACTTAATAGTTAACAATACTTTACAATTCTTTGATTCCTACATAGATCTCGTAGAAAAATCTAAAAGATTCAAAAGAACACTTGACGAAGTGAAATGAATATATGATATCAATTATTGACAATCTAAGATCAGATATGCATAGTCACGATTAGACATCACAATCACACTAAAACTAGTCAGAGAATGCAATTTGAGTGTCTCCTTTATCACAGCTTTCGGGGACTTGAATTGGATAGAACAGGATGCACACAATGAACAAATGATAAGATAATGAACGTCACTACAATTCTATCAAAAAACAGAGGAGGGAGAAGAAAAATCAAATTAAAAGGAGCAAAAAAATGCGAATTTTAAAGTTTTTTTCTAACAAAAACACGAATTTTAAAGTTTTTCCAAAAAAAAAAAAACAAGAAATTTAAAGTTTTTTTCAAAAAAAAAAACCAAAAAACGCATTTTAAACGAAAAAAACGTAAACGTGTATTAAACGGGAAAAAACGAGTTTTTACTAACAGAGATTGGGCCTTCGAGAAGCCCGTGAGAGCTCTCTGAAGCTCCGATTGACGAACGGTCAGCGGTGGACTGGAGCTAGCGAGGCCGAGATGCTTCCGGCCCAATCCGGAATTCTCGCCCCGGATTTGACCGGGTTTGAATTTCGGCTCGGGTTCGACCGGACAATTCAATCTCGAACCTTTTATCCACGTGCGGCAGGGGAATTTCCCCCTACATCACTTAACCTTATATTTTTACACGATTTTAATCCAAACTAACATATGACACCGAGTCACCCTAAACTAGTAAGGATGATGAAAAATAATGCAGATTGCTGAAATCATACTCCAATCCAATTTGACTTGTATTCAAACCCCTCAGTGGACGTGTTGGTGTTCTTTCAATTATGCAAATGCTAGCTAAACCATGTATCCCTTCCCAACTAGTGTGGCCCATCAGAATCTTTTCTATAGCCAATCCCTCCCCCTCCACACAGACCAGCATTGCATATGAAGCTTCCTTCAATATATCAGGAAACCACCAGGAAATTAACCTTCACTCAATAGCATGTCATGTGCTCCCACCAATCTGGTATAACTATGATCCTGACACCATGAGCAAAAGAGAACTTAGCACGGACGAGACAACGAGGTCGTCCATGTCCCTTGCTTAGATGGCGAGGAATAACCAAAATAATACCTCACAGCAGCCAAATGCAGCGTTTAGTTTTGGGTCATTGGAGTCATCGGGGAGTGATCATGTAGGCCATTCTGACTTTGAGGTCTTGGATTTCTTGTTGATGGATGACTGGCCGGAGGATGAGCAGCCCTCGGTCTTTTCTGGCCATGTCCGGAGTCCTCTGTCTCCTGCAAACCAAGTTTATCATGAATCTGCAGGTTCTGCTCAAAGTAGCAGTTATCAGGAGGAGGACATTAACAGCGGTAAGGAAACATTGCTTATAATACTTGGTAGTAGTAGTAGTATTGATGGCATAACATAATTAAGTTGCTTGTACATATCTTTTCCTTTCCATTTTTTCAGGAGGAGAGAGCAGGATTAGCCATGGGGAGGTCAGGGAAGTGAAGGAGAAGGTTGCTTTCAGGATCAAAACTGAGATTGAGATACTCGACGATGGCTACAAGTGGAGGAAATATGGGAAGAAAATGGTCAAGAACAGCCCAAATCCAAGGTATGATCATAGACAGCATATATTAAAACTGAAACTCAATCGATTCATCACCATTGTTCTTAAGGTATGTGTTCTGCAATTTCATTGTTAACATTTCTGATCCAACCCTGTCAACTGCGGTAGGAATTACTACAAGTGCTCAGTTGATGGATGCCCCGTAAAGAAGAGAGTTGAAAGAGATGGAAATGATCCCAGCTTCGTGATAACGAGCTACGAGGGCAAGCACAACCATGGTAGCCATAGCTACTTAGGTTGAATGAACTTTTTCCATGGTGCTGATTAATTAAGCAGCTGTTCCAGTATGTGCAAGTGCAACTGTTTTTCCTTCACCTTCTACCATGGTAGCCATAGTTCACGAGGTTATGAACACAAGGAAACGAGGTAGCCTAAGAGGTGGAAAGAGACAGAAGATAGTTACTTGGGCACAAGCACAAAGAGAGAATGATTTTGGTGACTGGAGTTTTGCTACAATTAGAAAGAATCTGGTGAAGGAAACAATTTCAACGTAAAAAAAGGGAGGCTTTATTATTTTCTCAGCCCCATGTCCACAAGTATATATAAAGCTTCTCGACATCTAACTAGAAGTATGGAACAAGTCATTATAAAGAAACTAAATACATATCGACTCTGTTCTGCAGTATGCCTATGCAATACATACATGATTATATGGAATCGCTTCACTTCCATACAGAATGGCACAATCTCAGAAAAAAGTACCCAAATTGTTTAGGAACAATGAAAATGTGTGAGCTAGAAACTCTTACCGTCCAAAAACAGAAGCTACCAGCTCTCCTTGTTGCATCTCTGACTACATGAATGTCCCTATAATGAAGCTTTTTACTATGGAAATTTTATGTCGGGATTCCTCGTCAATGCACTTTGAGTCGCTAACTCTTCCCACTCACCTTCAATCCCACGAACATCACGAGAGATGCTCCAAAGCAAGCTTTTAGATTCCGAGTTTCTAGCCACATGAGGGGTCAATCTTCCTATCACATTCGACTTTAAAAACTGAAGCTTCCTGGTCTCCTTGTTCATGTAACTGGCAAGCAACCAACGAGACGCTGACTGTCGTCTTCTCCTGGTGGGCCACATTTTTTCATCACCGAATTCCAAGTCAAAACCAGCAAGATGGACTTCGTTCAATCTGAACCTAGGAATTCCCTCTTCTCCAAATGCTTTACCTATTACATCATCATCCATCTCCATTAGCGGCTCATGTTGGCTGCTCTTCTCTGTAGCACTCCCATCTTCAGACATGTGGTCATGTCCTGAAACTCTCTGCACTTGCAGTAGAGCAAGCATTGGTGCACCGACTGGTTCATAGTTTCTCAGAGGATCCCTAAGTAGCATCATTGACGTTATTGTAACGTTATTTCCCATCACCCCATACTTGCCTGACGCACCATTCATGTTCTTGTCCGTAGCAGAACAGGCATGATGAGCTGATAGTATTTTTAAAGTGCGTTCATCAATTCGATCTCCGTCTCCAAAAACCCCAGAATCCAACCTCATCCACTCATTTAGCGATATAGAAAGATCAATTAAATGTTCACCAGCTTCTTCCAACTCGTGAGACAGAACATAATTCCCAACCTTTGCTCCAAAAGAACTTACATGAGTAGTCTTGAGACTGATGCTTGAAGATGCCTCCTTATCAGACAAGCCAGACTGTATTCTTAATCCTTCGATCAAAAGGACTTCAAATGCATCAAGAGCAAACGGGGTAAGATCTTTTATAGATATGCACCGTGATCCAGTGCCATCATCAAGTAAACTTGAGGTGAAGTATTTATGACTTGAAACAATTGGAGACCCCTCATCTTCTAGCTCAAAATACAATCCATCCTGTAACAAATCTAGCCTGCAATAGCAATCATCATAAGAAGATGACATATTAAAATGACAAATGTTTTGTCTTTGTTTTCTAAAATCCCTTTGGCTTATCTGGATATTCGAGTACTTGTGCACTTAGAGCGAGTCCAACTGGTAGTCTCTAAGCAGGTGTGATGATGGACCAGAAAAATCCCAACTACACTGGGATCTCAGGAGAAAGGGGGTTTAGGAGATGAAAGAGCTACTTGTGCTACATAGCCCAAGGCCTGTTTGGCTGGATCAAGAAGTTATTCGTGATGGGGACTAACCTATTCACACCCATTTCCAACTAAAAAAAAAACCTACTATACTGTGGTCTCTAGACTACCAGATTCGAAGATCTTCTGCAATCATACCATCAAAACATAGATGATAAGACCATAAAGTGGTAATCCTCCTTTGACTATTGTTGATGAACCAACTCTATCAAAAGCTCAAGTTTATGGTGATAGGCTCAGAAAATGGTTTTATACTTAAACAACAAGTATTAACTACCAAAATCGCATTGCTTTGGAGATAATGTATTAGCATCATCAGCAATCAAATACACCTTTTTTTCCTCTTTGGATAATGTAGATAGAAAATTTTGTGTAAATAATTTTATCAGAAGAAAACCAATGTCAAGAAACAAAAGAATGTAATGGAATTAGAATATACATGAGTGTCCAAAACACAAGGCATGCACCAAACAGAAACTGAATAGATTATGGAACTGAAAATTTAAACCTGAACAATTCTCATTTTTTGTTAAGTTGTACTATCTATCAACTAACATAAAATATATTCCAGGACAAAGCCACAATACCACTGTAACCTTTAGGTCTATATTGCCATAGTACATGTTGAATGTCCTTTCTAAGAGTTGTGTTCTTTGCTTTTTCCTACTTTATCCGTGAAACTTAACTAGAATCAAGGGGAAAACTTGGTTTATAAAGTTTTCAGGCTTACATTGGTTTGATCATTGCTCAACAATTCCTTAGGAACGCCCAAGAGTTTTATTCTTTTTCTCCCTTTGTTGTCTCTCTTTTAGTCATAACTAGTGTTTGCATTTCAATATTTTCACTTAACCAAGGTTTGATAATGAGACAAACATAATTTATCCGTACAAGACATATCATCTAGAGCTTGGAGAATAGTGCAAGATACAAGGAGATAGTTAGCATCAACAAACCTCACTTGTGGTAATTTACATGATGCCTCCTCTGCCAGCTGCTGAATCACCTTCCCTGACACCTCTTCCAGGGGCATCAGAACATTCAACTGTTTAGACAGTCTTTCAGTGCCTGCCGATGCTATGCACTGCAATATGTCCAAGATGCCAGAACCCATCTCTGCCGGAAGCACAGCAGGACTGGAGGCTTGCATGATTAACACCTTCCCCTCCGCACTTCTTAGAAGTGCAGGACTTAAGGACCGCAAAAGACCTCCATTGCTTAACTGAAGAAGAGAACCTATGCCATCGCCTAGGGAAGGCAATGGAACTGGCTTTCGGGGAGAGAGCAGAATGGGACTACCAAACCCACCAGTGCTATTACATAAGGGACTCCAGAACGCCTCCTCATTCAAGCCCCTTTTTTGCATTAGTGAATGAGTCTCCAACCTTTCCAGCATTTTGGCATTGGATTTACTTCTTGTAGACTGCTGCACACCATTGTCCTCCTCTTTAACATCCTTGACAGCAGGAGAGAAGTTTAGGCCCTTAATAGAGCTCTCCAAGCTAGGCGCACATGGAGTCAGAAAGCTAAATTCAGGTCCCACTTCGTTTATTTCCATAACAAGATCGAAGCTATCGGAAGCTAGGATATCCTTTTCAAACTGCCCCAACAGACGCTTTGCAGGAGACTCGGGACCACTATCGGAATGGTCATCAGGTCCAGCAAAGTTCTGCTCGAGGAAGTCAAGGAAATCATTCGCCACAGATTCTGTAAGGTTGTCTAACCTTGGTGATTTTACGAAATCTTTTGCTTCATGATTTAGCATAACTCCATTTGGAATGTCTCCCTCAAGGAAATGGCTCTCAACACTGGCTGATAACTTCAGCTCCAGATTTTCTGAAATGCACATGTTGAGGAACTCCAACTCCACTTGTTCAGTATCTGACTCTGGCGTGTTCACATAAATGGGCTGGGCGAACAATGCATCAACTGCAGATCCACCTTGATGATGATGCTTGTCATCTGAATCGATCTTTTCATCAGGGGTCTTTTCAGCCATAACAATCTCAACTACATCAATGGTTTCAGTTGCAGATGAATCCATGCTCATAGGAGCAGATGCTTTGAACTTCGATGGTTCTTCTAATCCCCATTCTAGTTCCACACCCTTTTCAATTAGGGTAAATTCAACATCATCTGACTCATTCCCATGGAAATCTTTAATGCCATCTAAATATACACTAGGCATTGGGTGAAGTGACTTGGCCTGTTCAAAATCAAAATGAAATCTGGCAGAACCACCGAAATCGTTTGAGCCTGAGAATTCTAGGCCATGATCAGACAAAACTTCATGAAGCATCTTCACATCTGAAGATTGAGATGAACTTGAAGATCCCTCTGCTAAGCTACTAGTAACACTTGCAACCCTCTGAGGAGTATCATCACCCCTTCCATCCCCTAAACTATTAAAATAAGCCCTTGGTGCCACTCCATTTTGCGTCAAGCCCAAAATGAGTGGCAGGTTGATATCACAACCTAATTCAACCAACTTATCTTTCATTATCACAAACCCAAAGCTAACATGCAATGTAGCACCTTTAGCTTTGCCTGCAAGTTTGAAGCTAGTTGCCCACCTTCCTGAGCAATTATCCTCTTCCAGTTCCTCAAACGTAACAGGAAGAAACCTTGTTAAGTCAACCCAATGCCTCCCGACATCACTCCCCAATTCCCCACTTATAGTAGCAAAAAGCAAGAAGGGCTTAGCCTCATATTTGACAAAGTTACCATGCCCACCACTGGTAGCATACACTGAACATGTAGTCATCAATGTCTCCTCAAATTCAATTGTACCATCCGATACTGTCGAGGGGGAAGTTGCCATGATATTACCCTTAGTCTTCCAATTAACAATCAAGCCAAGGCCATCAAAACCAGAGGGCAAATTCTCAATGAAATGAACATGGCAGAAGAAACAACAAGTGTATTTTTTCTGCCAGGCATGAGACAATGCTTTCAAAGGTTTCCACTTCCAAAGTGAGGACATTTTCCTTTTGTGTAGCCATTTCCCCTCATTCTTTGACCTTGATTTTGCATCAGGCAAATGGGTTTTCTGCACTGACCTTGATCTAGCAGTGCGTTGAGCTGGCGGAGTCAGACACTTCTTCATGCAATTATGGACATAGAGGGCTTTGCTTATCTCTTCAATGTCACGCAATAGCTGCCCATTACTTGAATCAACCTCATTTGGGGCCTCATACCCATGGTTAGATAGCATCATGCTCTCCTCCAATTCAACACTGCCTGCAAGGAAACTAATGCATAAACACCAACCCGCATAAACGAGAACAAGAAACACCAAAAAAAAAAAAAAACATGGGATTGTCACAGTTGAGAGAAGGGAACTTACAGCTGCTTGCTTGTTTGGCTCAGAGAAATGCGAGGAAGTCCAAGGCTTCAAGTTCCCTTCACGGTCCCAGACTCCTAGAAAAGGGTGATGTTTTTGTAATTTTTTGGGCAATTGCGGGTTTTGCTTGTTTTTGTTCCTGCCCTTGCACCGGAATTGTTCTGCCTTGCACCGGAAGGGCTAAAACCATAAACTGGTTACTTTAGGCACACCCCACTTGGGGTGATGGCGAGGAGCCCGGGCAAGCAGGGCTGCGGACGTCCGGGCGGACGTCCGCCGGGCAAGGCAGATGATGGTAAAAAAGCCTCCTTGAGCTCGTTTGAGCTCCGATCGACGAACGGTTTGCGCCCACGCGATCGTGGAGGGATGGGGAATCATCCAAGATGGGTTTGGTCGGGATTGGTCATGGTTGACCGTGGTTGACCGGAGGCTCGGGTTCAGTCGGGTCAGGCCGGACGGTCCAATCTCGGACCCTTTGGCCACGTGTCTATAGGGGGAATTTTCC
>JAOWBR010171640.1:0-11346 GCA_028571145.1 Dionaea muscipula
GTTTAACAACAAATCATCCATCCACAGAAGAAAGAAGGGGGAGGGGGGAGGACAGGTAAGACTTCACAATCATACCACTTCCACTAGTCCCAACAATAGCCACACTTCTGCCAGCTGGTACAGCAAAAGATATTCCGTCAAGAATCTTTCTTTCTGGTAGATAACTGTAACCAAGGAAGAAAATAGATAGATGGTCATTTTATTAACACGGACTGCTAATCTAAACAATAACAAAGTAAAATATTGGTATAAAAAACAAGGACAACATGTTTAACTTTAAATATACACAGGACAATTACCACGACTGACTGCTTATGCAGCAAATTCATTTACCACTGGAGATATTTTCTATTAACAGACAATGTCAAGCATCTCTAACATGCACCATTGCACAAAGCTTCTGAAACCAATCACGTCAAAAAAGTCAAAACATGTAAAAAAGAGAACATGAGGATACAACTTAAGCTCGAGATGGTCCTCCGATCCTTGAGTTAGCAAAGTGCCCCTTGAGGAAGTAAAGCTTCACAAATGGAGAGCTAAGGTAGCGGTTGAAGACATAACTTCCCTCATGGATGAGAGGATAGTTATAGTTAAGGGTTCCCTCTCACTCGTATGCCAAAGACAGTGTTGACCCTACTTTAGGTAGGTGCCTTTGTTTAGTGGTTTTAAGTGTAGGGTACCTAATTGGGCTCCAAATATCATTACAAATACTTTGGTTACCCTCCTCATAGTATGGATTAGGCTCTTCGGGCCATATCATTTGTCTCTCAACTCCTTATACTGTCCTGTTAGTAGTTTAGAGTTGTTTCATTTTTAAATTCAGGATTGTTAAGCATAGAAAAGGATCATGCCCAAAATTGGGCCCAAAAACGAACCATCTAAGCTTGCAAGCGAGCTGGGCCTAAGAGGGAGGCAGGCCATGTAGGCGAGGAGACACTTACATGTGTCATCATCTGGTGGCACAATGGTTGGAGTTTCCCCTCCCCCTTACCTATACACACTCTTCGCTCAACTCTCACCTACCCTTCCAGCACTTGAGCTCGCACGTTGAAGAATAGATCTCACCTTTTCTGTTCGTAGCTTCAACTCGCAACTTCAACGAACTCCAGTCCGCTACCTTTCATCATCATCATCACGATTGCTTTTCACTAGATGGGATCAACCACATATATCCATATTTTTCACTCCGTCTAATGCAAAACATCAACCATGATAAGTTACAACATATCAAGAACCGTATGAATCACTTCATCTCAGGTCTTCATCGGTATCTTCATTGGTCGCCTCTTGTTCCTCTTACCTTCTAGCACAATGGACTCCATTATCCTAACAGACGCATGTGACGATCTCCTCCATAAGTGATTTGTCCAGCGTAGACGTCCATCCCTCATCTTATCGACTCCGATACCACCATGATCTGTCTACGAATCTCTTCATTCCTTATTCTCTTCCTTCGACTAACACCGCACATCCACCGCAATATACACATCTCTATTATCGTCACCCTCTACGTGTGATTTTTCTTGATCGGCTAACACTCTATCCCGTACAATTAGACGGATCGAATTACGATCCGATAAAATTTATCCTTCAACTTTGAAAGTATTCTCCTATCGGAGAGAATACTTGAGACAACTCTCCATTTATGTCAACCCACATTAATCCTAAATGTTATGTCTTTGTCAATCTCAACATCGGCTTGGATAAGCAATCCTAAGTATTTAAACTCTTTCATCCTACGAACGTTTCATCCATTCACCATCACTGGTGGGGGATCTTGCTCCTCCCCATTAAGTGCACACTACATATATGATGTTTTACTCCTACTAATCCGGAATGCATCAAGGTGCTTCCTCACCTACATCTCTTACGAACTCGTCTAAAACGGACACAAATAAATACAGATTCAATGTTGACTCTGATGTACATCAACGGTGACTAGAAAGTCATGAGTGACGCCTCTAGCTCAACTCATCTGCATGGGTCAAAGACTCAAAAGCGTCCACCCAAATCTTCGCTTGTGAGATGGTCCTGAGAGGGAGGTGGGCCATGTGTCACCCTCCTAGCCATGCAGGCGGTCTGCTTCTAAGTGCACTAAACTCGCAACCTACTTTTACTTTATTCACAGTTTCCTTAACTCATAGATGTGACGACGTTGTGAAGTCTTCTTGGTACTATAATATATTTGTATTCATTATGCCAACCACTCGTAGGACTCTGCTTGTTGAAAGCCTCGAATCCTTTGATGGGGATCTCCATGCGGTCATAGGATAAACCACTAACCAATTCCCAAGGGCTTCTCTCTCCCCTCCTCCCTACACATCCACAAGTGAACGTCACAATAGAAGAAGTGTGGCTTATTGTAGGGAGTCCTAGGGGCGTTGACCCTAGTAGTTTAACTCAAGTGATGGTGGAGCACTTCCCTGCGAGGTACTCAATGCCATTGATCTGCTCGAGAGGTCCTTAGGCCATATAGAAATGGGGTTATGATACCCCTCTACCCCTTCATAGTTATTCGGTGCATGATTGGCGTAGAGATGTTGTTCTCGCTCCCATTGTGGGGCTAGAGGGTAACAACACCCGGAAAAAGAGTCACACCCCAACTTTCCAATGTTGAAGAGGCGTTGGTGAGGTGCTAGAGTCCCGCTTGAGAGGAACAAGAGACTATATGAAGTAAAGGTAGCGATGTATGGGTCCGACCATGCATTGGGGGAATCTTACCATGCAAGAATGTGCGTGGAGGGAGTCTCACCGATCATTAGAGCAATTAAGCACTTGGCAGTGGCATCTACCCCAATGCTTGTAGGTAGGCTTGGTTATTCATCCTCCGGAGTGGTAATTTTCATCTTCAAGGACGAGAATGAGGATAAGGACGTTAGCCATAACAAGGCGAATATGCTGACATGGGTTCTTCGGTGAGGATCCTAAACCCTCTCTAGACAAGATGGAAGCAAAATGATAGAGATGCTTGGGAATTTCGATAACATGGAACCTCTCGATGTCAATTGTGTCCGAGAGGGAGGAGAGTTACAGGTCACCGTCACCCATTCTATGGAGGTCTCCGTAATGTCTACTAATGTTGTTCCTATAAATTTCCTTTTTGTTCTTACACCATAATTAATCGTTTGCTCGTTTCTTTTCACTTATAAGTATATGTCACAGGAGGAGTATGATTTTGACCACATGGTCTGACACTCTCCCTGGTCTCAGCACTATGGTTTATTCTACAACGGTCAACGGTAGCAAAGAGCCCGCACAGAGCCATTCTCGGAGTCATACGCACCTAGCGAGACACCGAAGTGAAGGGGATATTGGTTGCCATCATGCCCTTTCTCCGGGCCAATATCCTCAAGGGGGGTCAGGGGATGAGCGCAACCGCTCCCAAGACTTGGAGGCTGCGGACCAATGAGCATTCACCAGCCGATGTGCTACAACTAGGCAACGAGTCAGGGGTATGCCACTGTGAGGACTACGTCTCAACACGCCCATACACAACAACGATTGGACTTGCCTCCATCTTCTTCCTCTGTGTTAGGGGTGAGGGAAGCTCCTAAGGGTGTTTCATACCCTCATGAGCTTGCTACGGCAAAAGGTCCTCCACTCATGGGCTAGTGCCTTTTGACGTCATGTTTCGTAACCCAATGTCAGTTCTGCAATGCAAAATCTTTTGGAACCCATTTCAACACTATTTAAAGTGACGCCAACGTTGTGGAGGTCTCTCAGGCCACATAGAGCACAGGCCTCTCAGTTTGCAAGTAATTCTGTAAAATTTTAATTGGAATCACCTTTTGCCGACAAGGAATCTTATACATCCATTACAAATTCCTGCACTCTATTTCTAAGTGGGGTTAAAGTTAACTTATGTACTAAACTAGTAACCATCAACAAAAACTTCGTCCATTCACGAAAGAACACCAAAATATTAATAAATAGGCAAATCATACAACATATGTGGTGGAGGCAACAGCTACCTGAAATGTAAGTCATTAAACTGAATATTTCCTCCATTCAGCTTTAAAGGCTTCGCATTATCATTGTCTCTAATTTCCGCTTTTTCCTACGAAAATCATGAGAGAAGATTGTGAAAACAAGAGAACAAAATGGAAGTGGCAAAGTTTATACTACATTAATACTAAATGTTTGTCATGAAAAAATAATTCACTCCCTCAATGATGACAAAGACAAAGGGACAAGGCATTTCAAAGTTTGACAAATTTTAGATTTTTCTATTATCTCAAAAGATCTTAGTCATTGAGGGGGGGTTGAAGGCGGACAAATGAACCCCAGACCCAATTGCTTGTGTTTATAGACTTAACATGTTGAAGTGTGGTCACAAACCCTAAGCTCTTAGTCCTAGCTGATGGTTGAGAAAAACGGGAATATCAACCACAAAATAATGAGGGCAAGCCTTCGTTTCTCTTCTTTAGAAGGTGTACTTGGTCAAAGAAAGCAGTTCCAAGGATGAGTTTAGTCAAAGAATGCAGAAAGATTTCACTAACAAGGACAAAGATAAGAATTGCAACAAAAGGCAACCACTGTTCATTGTTCATCCTCCCTTATGCCAAAACATGAACTTTCTGCAGTATCACCATCTTAACGTAAGTAGCAAGGTGATATAGTATGACACCCTTGGAGACAAAGCTAAAATAAGGGATAACACGGTCCAATGGAGGAAAAATAAGTCTTGGTTGTACGAGGCAACAAATATCGGAAAAGAAAAAAAATCGTATAGGACTTTGTTCAGGAAAAGTGTGAAAGAATGGGTAAAAGCACCCTATTCCTATCCCAAAGAACACATGGCTTTACCTGGACTAAGATTACATTATATCATTTCTATTAGGGTCATTGTGATGGGAAAGATAGGAAGAGATCCAACAGGAGTACATTTATGCTATTATGCAACCCACAAACTGAACCACATGAGAGGTTTGGAAATCCTATCAGCATAAACCATGAACGTCTTGTGGCAAGTGTTTACCCTCCCTCCTACCGAAACAAAAAGGGTATTCACACCAAGCAGATGTGAAAACTTGCATTGAACGATCAAAGAATGAGAAGAGGATAATGGTTCCAGACGTAACTAGTTCAGGCAGCAAAATGAATTAGCATGGACTACACCCAATCAAGTTAATTTCACAGAGGCTACAGAGGCAAAAAGGAGTTTTCTCCTTCGGTTTGAAGCAGAAAGGGGCAGGTCCAATTTGGCATGATTGTTAATCCAAAGACGACCAGAAACCATAAACACCTCAGTTTCCACATTTTAGTATGCCAATGAATCAGAAAGCAGCGGGAAAACAGTGTCTGATACAAGGAAGAGTGCCTCACACTAGAATATCTAGTGAAGATTCAATCAGATTAACAGAGGATGGATGCCAATTCGACAAGTTTTAGCACATGGAACATTGGTTGCACACTCGTTGTCTATACACACTTCAGAGTAGAAGGCACCTCCAAATGTATACCATTGCACACCCACAATTTTCCAGAAGTTTCTACAGTGGGTTTTGTACCTTCTGAAAAAGACTCTACTGTACTGCAACCAGAAGCAGAACTCACCAACCAACAACTGCATGCTTCTTAAATTGTAGATCCGGTTACCAGTTGAAGCTTTGAAACTGACCCTTTACATGAAAGATATTTGCAAATCCAGCATTGAGCTTGCAGGTAGACAAATGAGGCTTTGGTTAGACGGTAGTGCAAACCGTACCATGCTAGATCAAAGAAGTGATGTAGTTGGCTGGAAGGGAGTTTGGAGCTGAAATTGTTATATGATATTTTCCGCCAATTTGCATAGGCATGAAAAGTCTTGGATGCCCATCTTTGATCTTAATTGGAATCAGAGTTTGCAAGGCTGCAACTGCAAACTGGAATTGCCAAGCAAATGCAGCAGCTGCCAAGAATTCTTGCCAAGCAAAAACACCATCAGATGGATCTGTAAATGAGTAGAGCTAACCTTTTGTCTTCAAAGTCATAAAGTTATATCCCAACGTTCAGAATTCCTCTATTAGCCATCTCCCTTGACTATGCACTCTAGCATCTAGCTAGCTACCTATTATATTGATAGTGAAAACAACCATCTATGCACTTTACTTTGTCCCACACTCATCCTCCCTTTAATCATAAAACACAGACAGTCATAAGGATGTAAAACGCAAGTGTAAGAGCTATATTTGGGTATCTATGTGCAAGGCGTAAATAATTAGATGCCACCATACATCAGCACTGCATAACTAGCAAACAACAGCATGCAATTGTTGACTGTTCAAAAAGATCATAAAACAGGATTGTCGTTGGAAATACCTCAAGCAGCTGAAACATAGCTTTCATGTCCACCAGACTTTGTACAGTTTCACGGTATACACTACCAAGAAAATTTAGTGGAAGGGACAGTTGGAATAGAAGTCCGTTCACCATAACCTGAATATGCAAGTATTGTTTGTAATCAACCACAGAAAAGGTACTGGTCACATTTTTCAAATTAAGGCAACTATAGAACACCATCATACCAGATCACCAACTGTCATCTCGCCGTTCATTACTCCATAAGAACACAACACCATAGCAGATGACAAAGCTGTGCTAAATATTACATTTTGGCCAAAGTTTAGAAAAGCAAGGCTGCGCTGTGTTTTCAAAGCAGCATCTTCATATCCTGAAAGTAATATCATCATGTCCATCAAAATCAGCAAGGTCCTAACCTAATCCATAACAGGAAATAAACAAAAACTGACAGTACTACTAAATCAATATGAATGCAATTTCACTGGCATAGCTTCAACATGAAAAGCAAGAAGGGTAACCAAAACTCCTCAAATCCCCGTATTGTGTTCTCCCAGGAAAAATCGATCATGACAGGGTATGACAGGCAGGAGACTCACTCTTCAAGAACTCATCATATTTATCCACCTCATAAGCTTCATTGTTGAAATATTTGACAGTCTGAAAGAATTACAAGACTTACATCAATCCAAAAATTTCTATATCAGGGTTTGACAATACAAAAATCACACTTTCAAACATATCAAAGGAATAGCATGCCACATCTCCACCAAAATTATGCGATGATAAATACAAGATAATTAGGGCTTAGTCAATTTGACGACGTCTGCCTAGAAGTTTCTTGATCAAAAGTTGGGAAAAAGATCCAATTTTATGGGAAATGCTTCAAGAAGTTATGCAGGAGCCTCCTGTACTACTACATACTTACATCGAGCATCTAAAAATGGAAGATCTATCCACCCTATTAATAATTGAGCCAGATCCGATTAAGGGATTTCCCCTTTATTGAAATTTATGGAAAAAAAAAAGATCAATGAACATACTTAAACTTCAAAACCAAAATAAATCTTATGGTTTGATGAAGGAACCTTTTTGAAGAAGACTCGTCATCATGACATTTACTCATTCAAGATAAAGCACTAGGAGCAGATAGCTGAAGAGCTTCAAAACCAAAACAAATCTTATGGTTTGATGAAGGAAACTTTCGAAAGAAGACTCATCTCTATGGCAGTTACTCATTCAAGATAGAACTAATTGGAAACTATACTTCTCTCTTCAATGAATCACGAGAACACAAAACATTACTTGGATCTATTTGTTTCGCATAACACTTCTCATCGTATTTCTCTCTCTGTATTATTATTTTGTTTCGCTTAATAGGTATTTATACTATATACCCTAACACCTTGGCAGTTACAGGTGACTAATTACGGTCTTACACTTTCAAACTCTCCTCAACCACACATTTCCAGGGCTCTCCTCAACCACACACGTGGCTTTGTAGTTAAAATAACCTTTCAACAACTTCAACAAACTTACTTCAACAAGCTTGCTCATGTTATCAAGAACACTAGAAATAGACAAATGAAGAGAACATGAATTGCATTAAAATGGCACCTCATAATTAATAAGTGAATCGATTGCTCTTGTATTTGCATCATTGTCAGCCTTATTCATGGCCTTCCTGAATCTAGTCCTCCACTGGAACCAGGCAGTAACAAAAGATGGATAATAGTTGTGATAATCCTTGAATTAGTTGAGAATGAAATAACAATCAACTGATCACAAGAAGCTATAGTAATGTGTGCAGAATAACAAAGACAGAAAGAAGAGGGTTTGACATTTTCCAAATATTAAGCACCTGTGTCACCGTCAATGTGAAAGCAACATAAGCAGCAACTGACAAGGATGTAATCCATGCGAAAGGTGCCCCAAATTTTTGTGTCAGTATTCCTGCGACCAAAATTATCTAAAATGGTACAGGTTAAGACTGTCGAAATTTCTTCCAGGAGCAAAGACGATTACTAGAACTACTAAACCAGACAAGAAGCAAAAGAACAACTTTCACTGACCCGAAAAAAGAGGGATTTTGCATAGGAACTAAAGATGCGGAACCATACCTCTAGGAGGGTGGGCACGACGTTGAATACCATAGCTGTCAGTATAAAATTTATACCACGGCTACCACGATCGATGACTCGGCTGAGAGCACCGGTTTCACGACTAGAAAACAAGAAAAACAAACTGAGAAATTATATTCATGAAAGGAATTTTGCTTCACATCTAATTTAAGCACCATAGACAGACTTCACATTGATAAACAAAGAATCACATGACGTCCAATGGAATTGTGTTATATAACTGAAGCTAAACCTCTTCTACATCTTTCAACAGAAAGAGAATTAAAATATGTGATAAGAACTGATGGGTGGTTATAATGAGAAAGCAAAACTGCATATACAGTTCTGGGACAGTTTGGCGTCATCCCATCCAGTACCTTAAATGAAAGCGTAGATCCAGTTCATGTAGATGTGAGAAAACCTGCATAATACATAAACAGCTATATGAGCTGCTTATTAACAAAACCAATAACACAGGGGCATGAAACAGAAACACAAAAAATAAAGATAGCCACATAACAGAACTCCATACCTTCCTGGATACAGAACGGATAGTTCGCAATGCCACCTTTGAGAATACAGCAGTTCGCAATTCTTCACCAATATAAGAACAGGAATCTCATCAGACAGTGATAGAATAAAGTTCATGACTTATTTAATTTAAAAAAAAGAAACTAATATCAGCACAAGCAAGTATTAGTAGATTTTACCGATAAAAAAAAAATAGTATTAGTAGATTTTCCATGTTTAGTACCATTAAAAGCAGAAGCTGCTGAACGCGCTATCCCGTAACCAATTAAAACAGCTGCTGGGCTTACAAAAAATGCTAGAATATATGCATTTGAAGGAGTAAAAGAAGCAAGTTTATCAGCATTCCCCGTCACAGCACTTAACCAGTCTATTGCATGTTTGAACAGGAAAGGCACACCAACGTTCAAAACCTAAAAGAGACAGGTCAATTTCAATGATTACAATCTCAGATAGTTATATGTATTCCCACCAAATAATTGCCGATGAAAACCGGACACAGCCTCTAAAGGAAGAGCAACAATCAGCAAGGATGAGTGAAACCTCACCTTTGCCCCAACAAGGAAACCCAAGGCTGTCAAAACCCTGAGACGAAATTCAAGATTATCCTTTAGCCACAGATACTTCCCTAGGGTACTTATTATTTTCACATCTGCAACATGATCACCTTTGGCAGCTGTATTTGTAGCATTTTTCTCATTGGCTATCTTTGTCCCAGATATATTGCCGGTTGATGTGGACAGAAAAGCATGTCCCTTGAACCTTGAACCCTGTAAAGTAATGTTCAGTACACTGAAAAAAAACAGCTGACAATGTCGAATGCAAGCTGAACGATAATCCAAAATCCATAGATTCACTGACCTTTTATTCTTTACTACAAATGACAAAAAAGAAGAAGAGCAATAAACAAGAGAAAAGAGATGATGTTGCATGCCTCAGAGATGAAGTTGCATGCCTCACCTGTGTGCTACCAGGCACTACAGATGGCTGGAAACTTAGCTGTCCTAAAGAGAAAGGGAAATTCAGCGGGAAAAGCTGATGATGTCCGCCAAAATTGTGCACACCAGAAGCATTCCAACTGGAGATCTGTCTTTCAACCATGCAATCCTTGTACACACTACTTGGTTGGCAGATGATGCCCACAGGGTTCCGGCTTCTGAAAATAGAACTAACTGGCCGAGCTCTGAAGCAACATCGCAACATGTTGCATTCATGCACCAAATCCTTGCCTGTAGTTATGCAATTCGTCGATAAAAAGACCCTCCTCTCGTACAAAATTTGAGACTTTCTCCTTGGATAATCACCAAATAACAATAGAACTTGTTACACTGGTTGTTGACTTGAATTCAACTGACAGAAATTACCAAAATCGAACGAGTGACTTTACACTTCCCACTGCATGGATGAAACGAAGAATCAAAACTAGATTAGACAGATGGCATGAAGAATCGAAAGGGCCCTTGCCATTGATGATAATCCCAACTACTATCCTCTAGTTGTGCGGTCCGTCCTCGCATTTTGTTCATTATCCAATCTAAGTTTCAGAATATTGGGCTGTCAAATTTTACATTTTCACACATAAAAAACCATCTGCTGAATTCAACCCTCGATTTTTCTCTCTTCATCTGGTCATAAGAAGTCCAAAGTATTCAAAATCCCTCCCTTCATCACTCCCTAGTACGAGTGACAGACTAAGCAATCAATGAAAGGCAGACTTGGTACTGAACTCGCATTGATGAAATAGTTTCCTCTCCACGTCCTTCAAAATCATATTTTTGTTCATAAATTTTTTTTAAAAAAAAAACACAAAATCTCAAGTGTGCATAATTCAAAGTTCAAAGTCCAAAGTCCAAAGCCCGTCAGGATTTGAGATGGGCATCACCTCAAACTCCATAAGATGTTTGTCATTCTGAGGCCTTTACCCAATTGTAGAGTCAATTATGAAACCAGAAATTGCATCACACAAACATTATAGCAAATCGATTGAAACCCTAAACTGAAAACAACAAAATCTCAACAAACAAAGCAACCAAAACCTGGAAACTCTGTCAAGATTCCGCTTGCCTTGCCTTTAGAGTCAAGTTCAGTAAACGTCGGGGGAGGTAGAGGACCATGAATCCCATTAAAGTTGCGGGCCTGCGGCGCTGGACGCGCGCGAACTTTGCGTGGCACGGAATAATTTAAGAAGAATGGGTTCTGTAACGAGACGTATGCTTTGTCTACATGCACATGGATAAAACATTATTATTTTCGACTGATCCTAAACACACCATCTCTACTAAAAGTAGCACTTTTTTAAAAAAAAATTCAATTTTGTCTCTAATCTTTTGAAATAATTACAGGATTGTCATTGCCTTATATATAGTCGAAAAACATTTCATTTGTTCACGTTCTCAAGCTCGATAAATTCCACTTCCCT
>JAOWBR010171651.1:0-11345 GCA_028571145.1 Dionaea muscipula
GGACCTTCAGATTCTGACATATGGTGCACCATTTCTTCCATACCTTCTTCATTTCTTTGGGTGAGAATTTGATTATTCCCCAAGTTGGATGCACTTTGTCCACCCTTTGTCATCCTCGACATGCTGCTTATAATAAAAAATTGAAACATACAAAATGTATACATGCAATGGAAGAAAGATTCACAAGACTAGAAAAGAAAACATTTAGAATGATTTGAAAATAAATGCTGCCAAAATTCAAAGTCTAATTAAGAAATTGAATAAAGATCATCCGGCAGATCAATCAAGATCATCATCATCACTATAAGTAGAACTATCAAGATCCTCTTCAGAGTCTTCGAGAACATTAGAATTTTTTATGTTTTGGCTAAATAGATGTTGGCCTGAAGCTTTATGATGAGTAGCTCTCTCATCAACAATCTGCATTGGATCGATATCATCTCTCCTCAAAGAAAATAATCGATCATCCTCATCTTCATTGACCATAAACGGAACAAAGCGCATGCTAGACTGATCCTGTTGGAACGCCTCTTCTTCCACTTCTAGATTTGTGTTGCAAGCTGATGGCTCATCAACATAGTTCTTAGGTTGAGTCTTCACAACTACAAGCCATTTGGGATCAGATCCATCTCTCACATAGTACACTTGTTCAACTTGAGAAGCAAGAACAAAAGGTTCATTAGTTCTAAGCTTCCGCATAGTATTCACACTAATCAACCCATACTTATCTATCTTCACTCCTCGGCCAGGATTATCAACATCCCACCAATCACATTGAAATAAAGCAACTCTGTTCCCATTCAAATAAGCTAACTCAATGATCTTAGTCACAACCCCATAATATTCCACGGTGCTTCCATCATGCACAACCTTGACCATAACTCCACTATTTTGAGTTTTTCTATTCCTTTCAAGTTGCCTTGTATGAAACCTATATCCATTTATAAGATAAGAGGTGAAGCTGTGAGCAATTTCTCTAGGCCCTTTAGCTAAGGATAGAACGCCAGACGCTTGTAGATCATCCTGATTGGCTAATTGTGAGACCTACATTTTGAGAAAAATACATAAGAGAAAATCATATATAGGGGCAAAGTGAGAAAATATGAAATTCTATTATGTAGAAATAAAGGTCAAATATTACCCTTAACTTACATGATTAAAGAACCATTCTGTAAGTTCAAGATCCTGAGGCCCTTGTGTGTACTCTCTGCAAAATTAATGTGGTTAACTACAAAGCATTAAGTGCAAGAAAACCATCTTTACCTCCTTTATCTTTATAAGAGTAATATGACCTACCGTATATAATCTTGAATTTCATCACAATTGTTCAGCACATATTGATGAGCTTGCAGCCATTCATTGTAACTAAGCTTTATTGCACGGTCATCCGTTGTCAGGCCACAACCGCGATGTAAAAAAACAGATAATCCTTGTTGAGAACTGGGACCACCATCATAGTTTCTTTCTGGATTATTATATCTAGTCTGAATATCGTGCAAGTACCGAGAACAAAATAATAAGCACTCCTCCACAAGATAACCTTCTGCAATCGATCCTTCCGGTTTACTTTTATTACGCACATAACACTTTAATGTGCGCAAAAACCTATAAAAACAACAAATTCATATGTATTGAGTGTTTTAAAAAAAAAATTAGAGGATCTGAAATAACCAAATAATTACCTTTCAATCCTATACATCCATCGATATTGCACTGGGCCCGCAATCTTTGCCTCGTGAGCAAGATGAATTGGCAGGTGCACCATGACATCGAAGAACGCTGGGGGGAATATCTTTTCAAACTTGCATAATGTCACGGCGATTTGGCGCTCGAGAAGCTCAAGATCATTTATATTTAGCACTTTTGAACACAACTCTCTGAAAAATATGCTTATTTCAACGAGTGCATCATATACACTAGAACATACGATTCCCCGAAATGCAAGTGGCAGAAGATGCTCTAAAATAATATGGGAATCATGGCTTTTCAGTCCTGATATCTTTCTCTTCTTCAAGTTAATACAATTCGATATGTTGGATGAATAACCATCCGGAAACTTGATTTCTTCGAAAAATTTGCAAACCTTAGTCTTCTCATCAGGAGATAAAGTATAGCATGCTGCTGGGATTTGCAATTTTCCATCCTTGAGCATTGGCTGGAGATCTTTTCTAATTCCCATATCTGTTAGATCTTGTCTTGCCTTGATGCCATCTTTTGTTTGTCCCTTAATGTCTAATAAAGTGCCAACAATATTATCACACAAATTTTTTTCAATGTGCATAACATCAAGATTGTGACACAATAAAAGACTGTTCCAATATGGAAGTTCAAAGAATATGCTTTTCTTTTTCCAGTTATCATCTCGCTTGCGCTTTTTACTTGTATGCTTACTACCACTTTTTCCCCATCTGACATGTTCTAGATCCTCTAACTGTGTCAAAACTTCATTCCCCGTTAATCGAACAGGAACATCTCTATCTTCCACTGTTCCATCAAAAGCTGCTTTATTTTTTCGCCATCTATGGTCTTCGGGCAAAAATCGCCGATGACATAAATAACACATCTTTCTACTGCACCTCAAATAATAAGAACCAGCATCTTTGTTACAAACTGGACATGCCAAATAACCTTTGGTAGACCAACCTGACAAGTTAGCATATGCAGGAAAGTCATTGATTGTCCATAAAATGGCTGCACGCATTTGAAATCTGCTTTGTTTTGAAGCATCATAAGTTGGAGCTCCAAACTCCCATAGTTCTTTCAACTCATCGATCAAGGGCTGCATATACACATCAATGTCATTCCCAGGAGACAAAGGTCCGGGGATAATTAGACTTAGTATGCAATACTCTTGCTTCATACACAACCATGGAGGGAGATTATATGGAACAAGCACCACAGGCCAAATGCTATGATCACTTCTCTTAATTCCAAAAGGGTTAAAGCCATCACTTGCTAAACCTAGTCTAACATTACGAGCATCCATGGCAAACAAAGGGTTCAGCTCATCAAGCGCCTTCCAAGCCTTTGAATCAGCAGGATGTCTAAGTAAGCCATCCTTGCATCTCCCCTCGGAATGCCATCTCATATCAGAAGCTATGTCCTTTGACATGAATAACCTCTGTAGTCTTGGTTTGAGTGGAAAATAACGCAAGACTTTTCTAGGAATCTTGCTCTTTTTACGCGCATCCTTATTTGGAACATTGAATGCTGACTTTGAAGAAATCCACCTTGACTGACCACAGACGAGACATTGATCAAGACCTGCATTCTGCTTCCAAAATAACATACAATCGTTCTCACATGCATCTATTTTCTCATAGTCAAGACCTAGGTCCTTAATGAGCTTTCGAGCATCATAGTAAGTTTCAGGCAATGTTGTACCACAAGGGAATGCATCCTTCAACAGTTTAAGCATATCAGTAAAAGCTTTGTTACTCATCCCATTCATACACTTGATCTGGAACAACTTTACGATAAATGACAACTTTGAAAACTTCTTACAACCAGGATACAATTCCTGCTCGGCATCCTTCACAAGGTTGAATAACTTATCAGCATAATCAGACTGAGGGTGAGTGTCACACGCATTGCTATGTACAAAATCATCACCATCATCATCCAACAATTCATTATCCCTACTGTCATATATGTTCTCAGCTTGATAAAGATCATGAATCATTCCAAACATGTCATCGGGGCCATCATCAACAACTTTGATAGGTTCTTTCCGATTATAGTATGGTTGTTCACTAGGACACTCCCCATGATATGTCCATCGAACATAGCCCTTTACTATTCCATTTAGTACCAAGTCAACCTCAATCTCCTCCCGATTCTTATGAATGCAATTATTGCACTTGTTACAAGGGCAAGGAATAACTTCCTCATCGCTCCTAGAAAAGGCAAGTTGAAGAAATTCTTTCACCCCATTTCTGTACAATGCACTAAGTCTATCATGGCACTGCATCCATTCCAACCTCTTCCGTATAATATCAGAGAAGTCCATTCATGCACAAATTAGTTGACAAACAAATATCTACAATTAAAATAAAAATCATTGTAAATACAGTCTACATAGAGAATTTAATTGCATAAAGTATAAAGAGCATAAAAAGTCACTAACAGATAAACCTAAAATACAAGTATCATTATCTATAGATAAACCTACAATGTACAGGATAAACTCCAAAATACAAAATTAGATAATACTCAGCCAACAATACTAACACAATTATTGTTGACTATCTAACACACACACACACATAGGGAATATTAGAATTAATGAATTTAAGACAAAAAAGTAACAGAATCAGTAAACTAATGGGGATGCCAAATTTATAGGCCATGAATTGCTAGAAGAACATGTAAGTAGAGCAGTACATAATATGATCAATATTTTTCACAATAAAACCTTGAGAAGCTTTTATTTTTCTCTTTGAGACAATGCCATGAAAATGAAATGAAAAGATGATGAGACCCATATAAATGGTTCTGAGATTCTTGAAAATCTAGAACCAACCCTAGTGATAAATCTAGCAAATATGTTCCAAGTTCTCTTCTTTAGTGGCTATTTCTGGCTCTGGTTAAATATTCTGTTCCTGCCTCACTAGTGTCACGAGTTACAGCATTTGCCTATATGCTCATGTCACATGCTAATAAGAAAATGAGTTGACCTTTTGGCTAGGCCTATTATTGATTGAGCTGCAATTGTATGTTTGAATAGCTCTAATATCTTCATCTACAGGTTGCCAGCCCTTGTATCATTGCAGCAGTTCTAATTGCAGGTTTTATCTCCTGTAGAATTATTGTTGTGTACTATCATCATCTATCATTATCTTCACAAGTAAAAAAATTTACATTCTCAAGTTTAGCAGATAACAGAAACAATCACATGGTGTTATAGGTTTAAGTCTAAGGCCTAATTCATTGGACACTTACTGCCTCAAACACCGAAATTGACAGCCCACAACAAGGAATCGAACGAAATCTGAGGAAATGACATTAATCGGATACTTACCGCCTCCGATTCGCTCTAATTCCGTGGAATTCGCCAGTCACTGTCAACTACGAACACCGCAATCACCGCCTCAGGCTGCTCGCTGGTCGTCGATTCACAGACCTGGTCACCAGCGACTCGCTCACTGTACCGCACACCTGTTGTCGCTGCCGCCAAGCTTGTTGCTCAAAAGGGAAGAGAGATGAGGGAGAAACGAGGGTCTGGCGAGAAGATAGTGAGGTATTAGTTAGGTTGGGTTTATGATTAGGGATAATTAGGAAATTAGTCCATAGGTATTGATTTTTCATGCTAATCCCATCGGATTTTTATTTCCTTCCCGCCGATTTTATTGTGTTATAGACGAAAAATCCATGACATCCTTTAGATTTTTAATGGTTAAATCTAATATTAAAATATTATATTTTCATAGTCCTTTTTTCTATTTTTACGGAAAAGAAAAAGAAAAGGCAAATTAAAAATAATATTTTTATAGTCTTTTTTTTTATATTAAAGTTATGATGGTTTAAAGTTATAACTGTTTGAAGTAATGAATTTTATGACTACTTTAAAGTAATGATCATCGTTAATGTAAAAAAAAACTTTATTTAAATTCCATAAACCTAAAACCCGAAACACTATATATACACTAAACCCTAAAGACTAAACTATAAACAATATATACTAAACCCATAAAACTAAAACTCTAAACACTAAAGTCTAAATATTAAACCATGAACCCTAAACCCATTAAAATCTAAACCGTAGACCTTAAACAATCCTAAATCCGTAATAATCCTAAATCCTAAAAAATTCTAAACCCCAAACCCTAATTAACCCTACACCATAAACCTAGGTTAAGAAAACCCTAACTGTTAAAAAATACATGAAGGTCCCTATCGTAAAAAATTTAAACCTTAAAACCTAAACAATCCTATACCCTAAACCCTAATCAACCCTATGCCCTAAACCCTAAACCCTATGTTAAGAAAACCCTAACTGTCAGAAATACATAAAGGCCCCTGTCGTAAAAAAAATCATCGAGTTTAAGGTCGATCCCCGTACTGGATTAATAGAAGTGTGCATACCGAAGTGACAATCAAATCAAAATGCTTTAGTCTTTATGATTGAAATTCTACTTTTTTCTTCCCTATTTATTTACTGATGAATAGTGTAATTATCCTTTATGGTTATGGCTTTCTTACTGAAACTTAAAACTGAATTATTTTTAGATGAAATTAACTTGAAGTTGAATGGTTTTATGGTTATGAATTTCTTATTAAAACCAATGTCTTCATCAAAAACCCCTTTATATTCTGTATTCTAATTCAAGTCTTAACTATTTGTTTTTTGAATTTTGTTTGGCTAGTTAGCTCCCATTTATGGAATGATTAATTTTGAGCTTTCTTGTTGCCTCTGTGAAACAAGCATAGCATTACCATGCATACAAGTTCAGACCTTACTTCTTTCTATTCTCTTATTTTTTTCTCCTGTGAATTCAGGCCATGATGAAAGATTAGTTTGGTAACTACGTTGTATAGAAAATATTGGAGATTTAAACATTACATTTGTAATAATAATTATTTTTTTAGCAAGTAATTTCATTAAAAAAAATAATGGATACAAGGTTACAAGGGGTATGCCCTAGGTAAACAAACAGACCGACCTAGGAAAAATAAGGATGCCAAAACAGCACACCATCATATATTAGTTCCTAACAAGAAACAAGCCACTGGAAAAAATTCGGCATAACCTCCCTTAAAGTTGGAACAAAGGCCTATTTCCATGCACATCCCGCATAGTAAGAAACAACCAAAATTAGCCTCAGGCCATCAACGACAACAAGCACACACAGAAAACCAACAAAGACCTCAAGCCATCCAACAGGGAACAAAAAACAAACACAAACATGAAGTAAACCATGCACATCCCGCATGAATAGGCTAGAACACAATAAAAGACCGCAACTAACTCCGATGTTTCCCTCGGGCCCTGCCGCCTCTGACCTTGCCCCTCCGTGATGGTAGTAAACTAGTTGGACTTTGTCCTTTCCTTCTTGCAAGATGTTGAGTGCAGAATTAGCATTTGTCGCTGCGACAACTGCTCATCGATCAAAGTAATGATATTATCAAAAGGACATGAGTCAGGCTTCAAAAGTTGAGAAATTTGCAGTTTTGGTTCATTGATGAAAGATAGATTTCTACTCAATCCTCATTAATCAGCTTACTTCAATAGTAGAATTTAAACAGCAAGATGGTGAGCCTGCATTGTACGTCAATGCCAGCTTAAAATACAAGCAGAAAGAAAAAGTAGAAAACAGACAAGCAAGATGGTGAGCCAAATCACATACCAACCCGTGCGCCCACCAGCCCATTCAATCACAAGATAATCAAGGTGTTTGTTTTCATAAATCATGTATCTCTCTGTAGTAGAATACTATGAATATGATAATTTCTGTATGGTAGAGCAAAAACTATTGCTTATGCTCAACTGGAGATGAAGCCATCTGCTTCTCTATTCTGGTTCATCAGCCCAAAAAATGATAAAAATTCATACCAAAAGTTGCAACCAAGTTTCATCAGATAAACCAACCCCTACCCCACTCATCTGGCATTCACTAAATGTTTTAACAGACGGCGAATTCCATATCAACAGGAACCTTGCTGCTCATAGTCCCTTCATATTCTGCCACCCTGCAATGAGCAAGAATGAGAGAAATGTATCAACATTAGTTGTCAACCAAAAAGATAGAAGCAGATGAAGAAAAAAAAGATTTTTCAGAGGAAAAAACTGCATAGTGAAACACAATAAATATGGAACGATAAATGAAGAACCAGTGATCAGCATCTAAAATTGCATGCCATGAATCTATGCAATCAAGGAACACCTGAAGCATGCATCTTATGACCTAAAAGATACTGAACTTCAACCCCAGTGAAAAAAAAACAAAAAAAAAAAAACATACAGGTCGCAGTGGTAGGCCCTTGTGTATATATATATATATATATATATAAATACATACATGACTTGAGCTACACTACCACAAATATAAGATTAAATAAGAACCAAGTATGCACACACAAAAAGAACATATAGTAGTAAAGTAAACCAATGAGAGTAAAGTACAATAATCACAATTTGATAAACTACAACTCTCCGTTTGAAGCAACAACCCCTTTAGAGGAATATTCGACGACATTATCTCCCACCCACTTAAAAAAGCAACATTCTCCACACAAATTTGAGAGTTCGAAAATCATAGTATTCGATCCCTATGTCACAGATGAGACAACCAAGAAAAAAGTAGAGATGAACTTTGTGAGTCTTTTCCCACAACAATGGTAAAATAACAAAGCTGTTAAAAACTTTCAGTATGGTAAAATAACAGCATTACTATCATATTCAACCACTATTTTTCAGTTTAAGTAACACTTTAAGCCAAAGCGGGCGGAACACTTGACTTGGCCCGAGACATATCCTAGACTACTCTGCTGCACACCTTCATACATACTTCAACTCAGATATTATAGTTATATATATTTCCCGCGGCAATCACTAATCCCTGGAATTAACCTGGAAACTTGGCAATAAAGAACCTCCCAGAAAACTTTGATAAAATACTCTTCAAAAGACAGCTGGTTTCCTTCCACGGTTCCTTTTTGTGTCAGTGGGACAGAAGATAGGAAAATTGACACGAACTGAACCTAATTCCGTGCACAAGGCTAGTAGGTACCAGTTCCCACTGGAATTCGCATCATTTTCCCTCGAATTCTCTAAGGTCTAAATTGAGCTCATCATCCTGGCAATCAACAAATTTGCACCTGAAGGTCTGTCCAACCACTGTTAAGAATGGAACAAGCAATTAATAGCATCACTATTACATCACTAAAGGAATGGGGTTGTTTATTCTCAGACTGCTTTTCAATCTACATGCTATGTTAATCTGACTTATCTATTTTGTCAATGAACACATCAGACAAGAATCCACTAGCATCTCTAGGATTATTCACTTGAAAATATATCGAAACAGAACTTCCTACAAGTATTAAAGGAAAAAGGAACCCGAACTTCTGCCAGCAATCCACCCTCCCAAGCATTACGCATTGGAGTATGATTATTCCTACAACATCGAACAAATGTTCAATCAGAATAGTTACAAACAAGGCCAGGACATGAAAATTAGTTAGCTCTGAGTATATACAACTAAATTTAAGTTCCAAGAGATGCAAATGGACTGGAGCAATATCAATTTTCTCTTTCCCACCTAAACAGATGCATCAGCATCACTATCAGGTATGAATGAAAAGAAAGATGAGGAATGAGAGAGAAGCAGGACACAACAACATTAACCAACAATGAAAACGTTGTGGAAAGACCTTTGAGATGGCAAAAAGTTGAGAATGCATTCCACTCTGATCACGGTTGAAATTCGGGCCAAGACGTTCCATAAGAGCAGAGAAGCATCAAAATGCTTCAGAATCATCATTCATAACATAAAATATTGGAGACAAAAGGTCATTCATACCCTGCAAGTTAGGGCCAGTGCAAGTTAGCATAAACAGGGAAAAAAGGGAAAAAGAAACATCTGGCATGTATGAGATAATAGGCAATGGAATATAAGTCAGCATATTGCATTAAAAAAAGAAAATCTAAGCTTTAGAGGAAAAATAAAATGTGGCAATTGATCCAAAAAATTTGACATTGATTAGGACAAGAAGTTGTTTTCATCTCTTTCCTTCTGTCCACTTTTTTAAAAGTGACAGCATCCTTCATTCCACCTATTGTTATTCATACAACCTCAAATATCCATGGATACGAGAAGCTCCTCTCTACCCAACAGTGAGGACAGAAACGAGCTACTGGAGACACTCAATCACAAAAGGATATTAAACCACAATGAAGAAAATAGTCGACAGAGAAAGTGTTTTAGCATGTGCAAATTGAGACCACCAATATTCCATCAAGAATCACATTTCTGATACCCACAACTGATTATAGAGAAAAAAGTACCTGACAATATCCAAGATCAAAATTGTAGAATGAATACGTCAAAAGTATATCATGCAGAAAGTTGATGTTTGGATTATCGTCCCCATCATAGAAAGGTAATGATCTATCTATCCTTACCTAGCAAATGTTCATAAAATATCATATTTCATAATAAGATTTATACATAGCCATATAATGGTATAAAGGAAAAGGAAAAACCACCTTACCACATCTTTCTCAATAAGATGGTTTCACACTACTTCTTTTAACAATAAACCCCCGGGGTGAAATAATTAAACTCTATCAAGAACTCAACACATCAACCGAATCAGATTTACCACCTAAGCAACCTAGAACAGATAATCAACATGTAAACAACAAATTATAGAAGCAAAGGAACAAACTATGCAGTAACACAATCAGCCGATTCAAGCCAGTTGGAACCCTGTAAGTGTATATATAGCATATAGCCATCAGATTTTCTAAGAATCTGAAATGAAATAGGCTTTATAATGCATCAACAGTTCTGCAAATGATGCCAAATATGCTACCAAGATAAAAATGTCCTGCAGTCAACCAAGAATTCAGCCTGAAAAGAGAAATTACATGTCTTAAAGATTCTAAATTATTGTGAAATGGTATCTTAAAGAATCAAAAAACAATATGGGCAAGAAGAGGATAGAGAACAAGTAGCTCTGGTTTCTTTATTTAACAAAGGGGAACATTTGATTGGATAATAGAATAGAATGAATGACTTTTGTTGATTAAAAGCTTCAATCAATAAACCTAAAACATCTCAAACCAAATTTACAACCTGCACAATCAATCCAACATTGCCCAGATTCAACAGAGAATAAAACCAATCCAAACAATCAGAGGAGCAACATGATTTTCGCAACAGAACAAACCCTTAAATCAAAATAATCTGATTAGCAATTCATTGAGCAGGATTCGACTAATTTAATGTCTTAAAACCTAAATCACAAACAAAGTAGCCCTCACCCAAACACTTGAAATTAGCCGCACATGGTGGAAGGAGAGGATGCCGCCCGGATAGCACCGCCGCTCTCCATCGCCCTCCTCGGAACTCGCTGCTTGCGGGAGGCGTGTGTGCTGCTGGTATCGCTGCTCTGCTGGGTGGTGTAGCTCCTCGGCTTGAATCCAGCGTGTGAAGCCCTCGGCTTGTCACCGCTGCCAAGCTCGGTTGCTGCGTGGTGTAGCTCCTCGGCTGCTTGTCACTGCCAAGCTTAGTTAGCTGAAGGAGATAAAATGGGAATTTGGAGTTAGTCAATGGGTTAGTTAGCTAATTTGAGTAATTTCAATGTTTCATAGCCATTATTATTTATTTTAAGTAATTATT
>JAOWBR010171662.1:0-11344 GCA_028571145.1 Dionaea muscipula
CCAATTAAGCGCCCCCCCCCCCCTTCGTGTTATCTTGGAAACTAACAATTGGTATCAGAGCTAGTCTTTCTCAACCACAAGTTTAATCACCCGAGAATGGATCGTGGGATCAATCCAAGAAGAACACTCCTACACAAGGCCTCCAATGTTTAATGGCAATTCTTACAATCTCTGGAAAAGCTAAATAAAAGACTTCATCAAGTCAATTGATTATGAAGTATGAAAGATTATAAAGAAAGGGTTACTTAAGATTGAGAATGAACAGAAAGTGAAGAAGCCTAAGGCTCAATGGACCGAAGATGATTGCAAGAAAGCAGAGAAGGATGCCAAAGCTAAAAATCTCCTGAAGTGTGCACTATCAGAAGAAGAATTCAATCAAGTCTCAGCTTACAAAACTGCAAAAGAGATCTGGGACAGCTTGAAGAACAAGTATGAAGGCAATGATCCAGTGAAGGAATCAAAGATTGAAATTCTTGTTCACAAGTATGAGATGGTAACTATGAAGGAGGATGAGAGCATCACAGACGTATGCCAGATTTACAGAAATAATCAATGGACTACATGACTATGGGAAGGTATACTCACATGAAGAAAGAGTAAAGAAAATTTTGAGGGTTTTACCTAAAGTTTGGAAACCAAACATTACCGCCATTAAAGAGGCAAAGAATTTGATGACAATACAAGTGGATAAATTTATTGGATCCTTACTTACACACGAAGTCATCGTTAAGGAAGAGGAGCCGAATGTGTTCTCAAAGAAAGAAAAATCCATTTCTTTGCAAGCCGATGAGGAATCTGAGGATGAAGATGTGGACCTGAAAATATGGCGATACTAATTAGGAACTTTAAGAGAGGATTCAAGAATTTCAAGTTCAATAAGAAGAACTATCAAAAGGGGAAGCCAAGATTTTTAAACTTTGACACAAGCAAGAAGGATGATCTCTGTTTCAAGTGCAATAAACCGAGACACATGATCAAGGAATGCCCGCTTTGGAAAGAAGAACATGAAAAAGAAGAAAAACCAAGCTACAAGAAGAAATTTGGATCGAAAAGCATGCAAAAGGCAATGATGGTGGCTGTCGCGACTGTATGGGGAGATTCAGACTCAGACACTGAGGATCCAGAAGCATATGCACAAGAAGAAGCAAACATTAGCTTTAGTCTTATGGCAAACGACGAAGATGATGAAAATTTGGACATAGAGGAATCGACCCATGTATAGGTACTCTCCAAAATTCTAAAAAGCATTCATAAGATTCCATATAATGCACTTGTTGATTTGTTTGAAATCTTCTTGAAAAATATGATGAAGTTCTTGAAGAAAGAGATGCCTTGAATGAGTTGGTAATTGAAATAAAAACTGAGATTGAAGTGTTGAATGTTGAGAAGGAACATATGATTAAGAAATAAAAACTCCATGATACTTAAATACAAGAACAAAATGAGTTAGTCGATCATCTGAAAATTGAGATTGAAGTATTGAGGAAAGAAAAGGAACATCTTATGAAAATAAACAACTCGCAGGAATGAAATGATAAAAATTCAGAGTTGTTTACATGAAGAAAAGAAAACGCTGAACTAAAGAAAACCGTGGATGACTGTAGGAGTCAACTTCTACAACAATAGTCTGAGATTTTTAAGGCCAAATTTGTGAAAAGTGCTAAGGATGAAGCTAGTTCTTCAACCACTGATGTGAACAGTCTAAAGTTGTCTCTAGAGGCTGACGAACAGAAAAAACATTATCTTGAGCACCAACTTAAGAAAAAGGAAAAACAAGCATGGTTGACCGCCTCACAAAAAGTGAAACTTGTTAAGAGCCAAAAGCTGGTTGAGATGCAGGGTAGACACATGCATAGGCAAGGTTTGGGATATGGTAGGTATAAAAGAGCAAAAAGATCAAAATATCTTGACTTGCCATCACCTATAATTTGTGGAACATGTGGTGCATTAGGAAATACCTTCAATCAATGCACAAAGAATGAAAATGTACTGAAAAGAAGTATGAATTATGTTCATTCACGTGTGAATCGAATTGTGAAACTGAAAACACCCGTTTTCAGGTCGGCTAACCCAAGAGGACCCAAATACGTTTAGGTACCTATGACCACTTGATTCTGTGGTTGTAGGCTAAAGTCAGAAAGAACAACACACATGAAGACTTAAGGATTAATGATAGTTGTTATTCTTGTTATAAAGAAGGAGATCCAGCGATTTATGCATATGCCGCAGACTTAGAGCAGTCGGCCCCCTCAAGCATACAAATGAAGAACAGCTCACCTGATGATTCCTGGTTCTTTGATAGCGATTGTTCTCGACACGACTTACAACAACCAAAGGAGATAATGTGACATTCGGAGAAAACAAGAAAGGTGCAATGGTTGGGTATGATAAGATTGGTATGTCTCTCACTCATTCCATTGACAATGTACTTTTGGTTGAAAACATAAAGCATAACTTGATGAGCATATCCCAGCATTGTGATAGAGGTAATATTGTTGTGTTTAATTCTGAAAAATGTTTTATCAAAAACAAGAGTTCATGTGACATCATCTTGGAAGAAAAAAGAATTAACAATGTTTGTAAAGTGGATCTTAACACGATACCTTCTATTTCCTTGTCTTGCATGAGCGTATTTAAGGAAGACCCTACTCTATGGCATAGAAGACTCGGACACGCAAGTTATTCACTTTTGGAAAAGTTGAGAAAGAAGGAGTTGGCAAGAGGACTACCACAGGTAAAATTTGAGTCATCAAGTCTTTGTGATGCTTGTGCCAAAGTTAACATTTTAAGATCAACATTTAAGTCAAAGAAGATGGTTCATTCATGTAAGCTCTACCTTCCCTTTACAAATGATTCATATGGATTTATGTGGACCCATGAGTATTCAAAGTAAAGGAGGTGCAAAGTATGTTTTGGTCATTGTTGATGATTTTTCTAGATTTACATGGGTTATCTTTTTTAGGGGGAAAGATGAAACTTTGAAAGAGTTTGTTGATTTCATCAAAAGTGCACAAAGTCAAGTTGGAAATAAATTGCTTTCAATAAGAACAGATCATGGAACTGAATTTGAGAATTCTAACTCTGATAATTTTTGTAAGGAAAATGGAATTGATCACAACTTTTCTGCCCCAAGAATACCACAGCAAAATGGACTGGTGGAAAGGAAGAATCGGTCCTGGGAAGACATGACAAAGATAATGCAACTTGATAGTGGCTTGCCTAAAAACTATTGGTTCAAGGCTTTAAACACTGCATGCTATATTCTTAATAGAGCCTTAGTTCGACCTTTGCTTCACAAAACTCCATATGAACAAAAAGCCTAATCTAGCTCACTTAAGAAGTTTTGGATGAAAATGCTTTGTTTTGAATAACGGATAGGATAACTTAGGAAAATTTGATGCTAGAAGTGATGAGGCTATTTTCCTAGGTTATTCATTACATATTAAAGCTTACAAAGTGTTGAATAAAAGAACTATGTGTGTTGAAGAAAACATCCATGTTTTATTTGATAAAACTAATCAGATTACAAATGTGTTCAGGTAGAAGACTTCATATTAGGACTGTCCAAAGGAGCCAACCCCTCTGGGACCCAGAATAGCACAACTAAACCAAATGACGAAAATGGAGATCCTGAGCATGAGGAATCAGAGGAAAACAGAGAGGAGAGTCAATCAAATGAAAATAACTCCAGTACACTAGAAGGAAGCAATTCGGATCAGCAAACAAATTAAGAGAATCTGCTTCCGGGAGATACGACACAGAGGAGTCGACTCCCTGAACCCAGAAACTGGAAACAAAAATCTTCTCATCCCTTAGATAATATCATTGATGATCCAACCAGTGATGTTAAAACTAGATCTTTATTACATAATGCTTGTGCGTATCTTAGCTTCTTATCACAAGTTAAGTCTAATGATTATGCTATTGCTTTACAGGATCCAGGTTGGATTATGGCTATGCAAGTGGAGTTGAACGAGTTTGAAAGTAAAAAAGTGTACCACCTAGTTCCTAAACCTACTGATCGCAACGTCCTTGAACTAAAATGAGTCTTTAGGAACAAGGTTAATGACAATGAGGTGATTGTGAGGAATAAAGCAAGACTGGTGGTCAAAAGATACAGCTAGGAGGAAGGCATTGATTATGATGAGACATTTGCACTAG
This sequence comes from Dionaea muscipula, assembly GCA_028571145.1. Taxonomy (NCBI): domain Eukaryota; kingdom Viridiplantae; phylum Streptophyta; class Magnoliopsida; order Caryophyllales; family Droseraceae; genus Dionaea; species Dionaea muscipula. Next base: position 4,162 of record JAOWBR010171662.1, read on the forward strand.
TGGATAAACTTGAAGCAATTAGAATGCTTATTACTTTTGCCAACTTTAAAGGATTTTTATTGCATCATATGGACATAAAAACTGCGTTTCTAAATGAATTTTTAAAGTTAGAAGTTTTTGTAGAATAAACCCCTGGTTTTAAGATCCTCATTTTCCAAATCAAGTTTCTAAACTTGACAAAGCTCTCTATGGTTTAAAGCAAGCTCCTAAAACATGTTATGAGAGACTTTCATATTTTCTTTTAGAAAATGGATATCTTAGAGGAAAAATTGATAAGACATTGTTTGTAAAACAAAGGGGGAAGATTTGTTAGAAGTTTAAGTTTATGTTGATGATATTATCTTTGGATCTACTGATAAATCTATGTCTAATGATTTTTTAGGTTTGAGGATGAGTGAATTCAAGATGAGTCTCATAGGAGAACTTGGATTTTTCTTTAGTATTCAAATCAAACAAGCATCTGAAGGAACTCTTATTCACTAACATAAATATTTGAAGGAGTTGTTGAAAAGGTTTAAGCTAAGTGATGCTAAACCATATGACACACCGATGCCGACCAGAGGTAAATTAGACTTAAATGAGAAAGGTAAATCGGTAGATGAAAAACTCTACAGAGGTATAATCGGATCACTTTTCTATCTAACTGCTAGTAGACCAGACATAATATTTAGTGTGTGCTTATGTGCTAGATTTTAAGCCAAACCCAAAGAATCTCATTTAAAGGTTGTGAAAAGAATCTTTAAATATTCGAAAGAATCTAGTGATTTTGGTTTCTGGTATCCTAAAAATACTAGTATTGATTTATTTACTTTTTCTGATGCAGATTATGCTGGATGTTTAATGGACAAAAAAGTACATCTGGTATGTGTCATTTTATTAGGTCATGCTTAGTTTCATGGGCTTCAAAGAAGCAAAATTCTGTGGCATTATCTACTATTGAACCTTGGTATATTTCTTCTGCTTCATGTTGTGCAAAATGTTTATGTATTTGTCAGCATCTTAGAGACCTTCTGATTAAAACCGGATGCACTATTATTTTTTATGATAACATCAGTGCTATTTTCTTATTTAAGAATCCAGTTTGTCATTCAAAGAATAAGCATATAGATATTAGATATCACTTTCTTAGTAATCATGTGGATAGGGGGAATGTGAAATTAGATTTTTGAAAAATAGAAGATCAACTAGCAGATATCTTTACAAAAATACTTAATAGGGAAAGAATTTAAAAAGTGAGGTGTATATTAGGTTTGATTAAATTCACAAGAGTGTGTCTTATTGGACACCTTTTGGTTATTGCTTAAATGTACATTTACACATTTAAAGGGGAATCGATTCTTATGCATATTATGTGATTTTAGAAATTATGTATTTAGTTATTTGTGGTAATTTTTCTTGGCCTAGTATTTCTTTTTTGTTCTCTCTAATTGCCTATTACCTACCGAAACAAAGAAACAAAACCCTCACCAAAATCGTGAACCACGGTCAACCCCCACTAATCACAACATAAGCCCTAATCGAGACTAAAACCCTCACTATAATCATCGACCCCTCTCACCATCAACCCCTCTGCTCACATCAACTACCATGGCTACTCCATCACAATCACGTCCACACATCCCTGAAGACACATCATTGATCTACCCTGTACCTCTAGCCGTTGACAAGTCCTCACAATGAACTGTCAACCTACAGTTTGGAAATATGAAAGTTGAAGAGTATGTTCAGATTATTGGTGAGAAGAAGGGAGAAAAACCTAGGAGGAAATCAAGGAGATTGGCTAGTGAGAAATTGACAGGCGGTGAGAAAAGAAGGAAGGATATCGAAAAAGAAAGGGAAAGAGCTTGTACAATCATAACATAGGGAACCAAGGACCATGAAGAAACATGATGTGAATGTGACCGAGGGCAGTAATGTTCCTATCTTTGAGTGGGTAAGAAAAGGTGAAGAAGTTGTTGTTGATTCAGCTCAGAAGAAAAGCAAAGAAGCAAATAAAGGGAAAGTCAACTCCAAGGGACTCGACCACTCTACAGAGAAACAGAGAAAGAAAAAGAAGAAGCTAGTAAACAAATAAAAACATTCCAAATCCCCTGTAAACTCTGAATCCTTTGAAAGTGAAGGTGAAATACTCCCTAAACTTCCTGGTGAGTCAGCTGAAGATAGAAAAGTAATATGAGGAAAGATTCTTGAGAAAACTTAGTTGGTAGATATTGACTTGAGTAACTTGTTTGATATGATTAAAGCACAAAGATGCGGGACACTGTTTGTTCAGAGGGATCTTATTTACAAGTCTGCCTGCAGGGAGTTCTACAAAAATTTGGTGATTAAGATGTTTAGCAAAACGGAAGTTGCTTATTCGAAAGTGCATGGGGTATATTTTGAGTTTGACTGAATGACCCTTGCAACAGTCCTTGGTATTCCTGGAAACAATAGGATTGTAGATATTTGAAAGGTTTTTGGGAAGATTCTAAGTATTGCAGTCCTTTGGAGACCATCAGGTGATTTGCAGATAATAACACCATCACCAAAGCTAGAACAGTGAAGTCCACTGAAATGAAGCCATTCACAAGACTGCTCCATTTGTTTGTGATCAAGTACATTGTACATAGATTTGGGAGGTTTCTAAACTTAACATATATGGAATATGTGATGAATAAGTTAGTGAATTTTCCCAGGGTAATCATACGACACATGACACATGTTGTCAATACTCCATATCATGAACTACCCTATGGAGAAATATTCACCAGAATTTTCAATGCCTTTGATGTTCCTTTGGATGAAAAGGATGCAACTCAGCCCGTGATGACCGATTACTTCAAAGAATCTTTTTTGAGCATGGGTGGGTTGAAGAGAGAAAATGGAATATGGTGGTGAGGAAGTGGTGAGAAAAGAAGAAAAGATGAGTTGGAAGGTGACTCGCAAGAAGAATCAGAGGGAGAGGAAAGTGACTCAGAGGAGACAAAAGATGCTGCCAATCATGAAGAGTCGACCCCCGCTGGTTTTGAGGGGGAACATTCATATTCTGAGACCGAGGTTAAATTTGCTAAGAAGAGTTCTGAATCAGTGGAAGATTTCTTTGATGCAACTGATGTGGACATTGATACTACTGAGGGACCTGCTCAGCCAGTTCTGAAGAAGAAGTTAGGGAAGGGCACCAAGGTCAGGAGAGTCAACCCCTTCTCCCCAGAACTAGGTTACAACCTCATCGGTGTTCAAGCTCAACTAGGGGTCAAGCCATGAAAGAAAATGCTAGATTATAGGATCTTCTCAAACAACACCAACACCCCCTTCCAGTACCACCTAGCTCTTAAGTTGATCCTTGATTGACCCTAGCTGCCCTTAATTGTCTCTTAATCATACTTTAGCCATACCTGCCTATCTTTAGTTGGTTTTATTGCTCAAACACTTCTTTAGCTTGTTTTTTTGTGTAGACCATTACCATATTTAATTGTTTGCATGACGACTTTAATTTTATTTCATTGCAATCTTTAATTCCCTAGCTTATGTTCGTATTGTCTTTTTGTTGATGGCAAAAGGAGGAAAATTAGATGCATTTTATTATTGAATGAGAAGCATGTGGATGCGCCTACTAGTCCCAGAAATCTAGTAGAGTATATCTAAAGTCTTAATCCTAGAATCTTACTTAATTTGTTGGTTTATCTTCACTGTTAAATTGGATTCTGTTCTTTTAGTTTTCATTTGTGGATGGTTATGACTGTGATCATATGAAAGTGTTTGTCCACTCTGTGTGAACCATCCTTATTTCATCCATGTCACTTTAATTTTTACCATGCATATTTGCTTAAATGCATCAAGTGTTTGTCATCATCAAAAGGGGGGAATTTGTTGACCCTTGATATTTTGATGATAACAACCACTTGATATTTGATGCTTAGTTGGTTAATTTATGATAAAGTGAACAGGAATCAAAGTTGTAAGAGCATTGTTCATATAAGTTGAAGTTTCATGTTCAAGATGATATCATGGAACATGTCTTGTTGATGAAAGGGGAATAATTCCAGCACAATGAATGATGCCAAGAACTTACTGGAGTACAAGTCATTTGAAGTCATTCGCAAAAGAAGGAAGATCAACTCCTCTAAGAATATTTACAAGAAACGCATGGAGATTAATGAAGATGTGTGATTGATGTGTTCAACAGTCTAGGATTGATTGTAAGGTATGCAAATTACTTTATCTTGATATTTAAATCAATTCAAAAGGAGATTATTACACACACACACACACACAAGTTGTTTAGATAAAACTTCTCTAGAACAGCTTGAGGAGTCGACCCCTCCTATCTTCACTATACAGTTTCGAGCAGATTTTTATAAATATGATTTTCGTGATTAAATTTTCATCCAATCTGATTGGAGATATTTTGTGATATACTTTATGTGATAACCCGATTAAGAGTTAACCAGGTTATTTTATTTGCAAGACCTCCAACTAGCCCGACCGATTTTGTGGGAGCGGATTTTTTTCGTTAGTCTCGGGTTCGAATCCTGCATTGCACCCTTTTTAATCCTTTTAGTGATTTTGAATCATTTAATCACTTAAGAGATAAGGATTTTCCAATTTAGCCCCTTCTTGATTTTTGGAATCAGAATTGGAAACACCCGTTGATTCTCTCCATTGGTTTTCATGTTTTCCTCTCACCCCTCTCTCTTTCTCCATTCTCTCGTTACCCTCTCTTCTGCTGTCCCATTGGTTTTTCTTTCTTTCTCTCTCTCTTAGTGGCGGCGGCTACAACTTCATGTAGAGGTCGGTGACGGTGTTTGGCTACTGGGGAAGGAAAGGAGAGAGCAGATCACCATCTTTTCGTCGGTAAGTTTCTTCAGTTCACGTTTTTCCTTCTCCTTCATGCTTCTCTTGATTAGGGTTGATGATGAGGGATTTAATCTGACGGATTTCTATTCACTTTTGGTTTCCATGGCATCAATCAGTTAAGAGAAGAAGAAGATCAACTTCACGTCTTGTCTCGATCGATTTTGACGAATCTCGACTAAAGGTACGATTTTTACCCATTTAATCCTATGGTCGATTCGTGGCGTGTGTGGTTTGCATAGGACTAGTGCATTCTAGTTTTTTCTATTAACTCATTGATGATGATCATTCGGTCGTGGTTGTTTCAATGCATTCACGTCAGCTTATGTTTGGGTTGCCGTTTGACGTTTTTCATGCCCTAGGGTGATTGTAGTTCATTGTGCATGTTGTCGGCATGTTAGATGCGTGTTTAGAAGCCTGTTAGAAGCATGATTTCATGTGGTTTTATCTGGAGAAGCGTCAGATGGCGTTTGGTGAAAATTTACATTTAACAACTTTTATTTTCTGGATTTAAGATGCATTGCGGTCATAATTCCCAAGAATTACGATCATATTATTCTTTAGGCCTGGAAACGCAAGCTCGTTATTACCATAATCCCAATGATTAAGACTGTAACATTCCCAACTCTGGCATTTTGAGGACAACCGAGAACACGGCCTGGCCAAGGAAATCGTGCCCTTGGAGCACAACCATGCTTTCTCCAGCTAGGCCTTTTGCATGGATTAGAGCATGGTTTGAGGTTTCGCTGTGTCCGGGTCTGGTGTAGAGCATCCTAAGTGCATCATTAAGTGGGTTAATGTCTTGTTCCAGGTAGTTCATCGCATGTGATGTTTTTAGTCAGACTCTTCTCTTGGTTTGACGTTAAGTACGGACGTAGTTTGTAGAAGAGGCTTGTGATTCCTGACTAGCTTGTGTGTGTAGACGTCGCCTTTTTTCAGGCGAGGGGTGTACATAAGCCTTTGATTCTCTTCCTCTCACCTATCCATTGTTTTATATCTATTTAATCTGGCCTTTGGTTTTGATACCCTGCCTTGTGTGATTTATAAAATTGTGGATTTGTTTAAATGTACTGTTTAATTATAAATCAGGCTATCTGAGCGAGTCCACCATGAGTTGTTTTGGTTTTGGCCTTCGTGGCCTTGTGATGTTGTTTTGGCCTTCGTGGCTCTACAATGAGTTTTTATGACCTTTGTTGGGGTATCATGGTCGGAATAAGCTTTGAGATTTGAGAATTGATATTGGTTATTGAGAAAGTCCCGAGGACAGTACGTCCGACATTCCGGAGTGACCTTGGCCACGCGGGCTAATACACCGATGTGACATAATATCTTTTGGTTCAGCGATTATACACGGGTTGGACCTGGACAGACCTGCCATGTGGTATTGTATTCTCGGATGCCAGTCCGGCTTATGCCCATGGTTAGGGTAGGGACCCCTTGTTGTGGTTGGCGGCACGTTGGCGGTATATAATACACGAGTATAAGATGTACCCACTTGAGTATTTTATGGTAGACTTCGTTTGTTGCCGTTGAGTTTCTATGGTAGACTTCAGGCACTACCGTTGAGTTTTGGGGTAGACTTCAGGTGCTATACTAGAGTTTTGGGATAGTGATACGGGTTGGGATTTGGATTGTTTGAGACCTTGTGTTATTTTATGATATGTTTCTCGTATCACTACTTCCCTTGTATTTCATGATGTTTTATGAGCTTCGGTTATGAGTTATGCTTACGACCTGTTGTTGTATTTCTTATGTATCATCTCATTTGGTTTCTTACGTTCTTTTGAGGCTTTTCAGATATTGTGGTTTTCTGTGATGGTAAAGTTTATGCTTTACATATGAGCTTGTGTTTTAATTCCTCTTGTTACCGTCACCTCTTCGTGAGATTTCTTCAATGAGCTCCCTTTGTACCCGTGGGATGTGGCCCCCTGCTGTCACTCCTGGATCACCTCCGTGCTACGGATTAAGGTGGTCGGGCTCCGTTATATTACGTTTGATTATGGCCACTACCACACCTCATGGAAGCTCTGTTTTTGTTATATCATATATACTGTTCTATTTTTATTCTGACCCTATATACACCCCCAATTGAACGGTATTGTATAGGTTAGGTGTTATGATTTCTCAGCATATGTTGATCCAAGGCGATGGCGCTGACATGGGTGGCGACAGGTTCTTCTATGGCTCCTTATCACCATGGCGTCAGGTTCACGTATCTCCAAATCTAGGATTAGGAGAAGATGCCTTGGATATCCATGATGTTTCTTATGTTATGTTTGGTATGTGTACCAAGTTTCAGGATCATTGGAATCCTGGTTTGAAAGATAGGCCAAGGCGTCGCCATGGCTAG
>JAOWBR010171673.1:0-11343 GCA_028571145.1 Dionaea muscipula
GCGACAAAATGATTTTGTCGGTAATTCGTCGGTAAATAGCGAGAGAATGGATTTTTGTCGGTAATTTGTCGGTAATTACCGACAAAAATATGTTGTCGGTAAATTTTTGTCGGTATTTTGTCGAATGATCAATACAACAATTTCGTCGGTAATTTGTCGGTATTTATCGACAAAAAAATTTTGTCAGTAATATTTTGTCGGTAAATGCTGTTTTTCTTGTTGTGAAGGGAGTTGTGAAGGACTGAAGCAAGCATAAGCAACTTTGTGTTGTGAGGAAGCAGTTGTCATAGCTGTTGAAGCAGTGTGAAGGAGTTGCAAGGACTGTTGCTGACTGTTGTATTGGTGTAAAAAATGCAATAGTGAATTCCTCCTACGTCACAAGGAGAAGAGAGGAGTAGCGGATTATACCACCGTGAACCTCTATAAATAATGTGTCATTTATATTCATGCACTGCATTCATATTGCATATCTTAATTAGTACATATCTAATTTAACATAATTTTAACTTATCTTGAAAAAGAGTTATGAAATAAGGTTAATGGGGCTATATAAATAATATTCCGCTGCACAACTTTATAAAAGATGAAAAAGTTTTAAAAACCTACAAGTTTATTCACCCTCCCCCCTATGAACTTGTAGAGCCCCTCATTTAAGGGACCAACACTTTCCTTCCTCTTGTCCTTCTTTCAACTCTTTTTCTCTTCATCTGTATACTTTTTCTCTATTGGATAAGGACAATCAACCTTGAAATGCCCCGGCCTCCTACAGTTATAACATAGGGCTCTTCCTTGCTTTTTCCATCGTCCTCATCTTTGTCCTTCTTGTAAGGCTTTCTTGAAAATTCTCCTTTGTGGTATCTTTTTGTATACCTTGAGAACTTCTTGAATTTCTTCATGAGTAAGACCATCTGCTCATGAAGATCCTCCTTCTTCTCCACAGTTTTCTGAGATCATTGAGGTGCTACTAGAGCTGGTACTGACTGTGTGCTGGTTTTTGCATGATCTTGATTATTGAGTTCAAACTCGTATGCTTTTAGATCTGAGAATAGCTGGAATGTGGTTGTTGTGGTGAGATTCTTTGTCTCTCTCATGCCAGTGACCTTCATGCTCTACTTAGCAGGTAATGCACGTAGAATCTTCATATAATTTCCTTGTTAGTGTATGTCTTCCCTAGCATGGTTAATTCATCCGCAATAGTAGTGAATGTGCTGTCCATCTCATCTATGGATTCACCATTCTTCATCTTAAAGCTTTCAAACTTTTGAATGGCCACTGTCAGCTTATTCTTTTTTATATCTTCAGTGCCTTCACAGATGAGTATCAATTTATCTCAGATTTGCTTAGCTGTCGTACAGGTCTTAATCTTGAGGAACATATTGCTGTCCAGTGCCTTTAGGATAATGTCCTTTGCTACATTATCCAAATTATGCCTTTTTTTGTCTTCGCTTGTCCACTCTGATCATGGCTTTGGCACTTGTTGTATTGTTGCACTGGTTGTAGCATCTGTGCTGACTTTCATTATCTACAGTGGTCCATCATTGATTACATTCATCATGTCTTCATGTGTAGCTGCCAGATAAGCCTGCATTCGCATCTTCCACTCACTAAACTTATCCATGGAAAACATAGGGATGCATGAGATGAAGTTTTCTAAGTCCATTGCTTTAAATGGAATGTAAGTGCACTTTTAAAATAAATTTAAAACAGTGAAAACTTTTGGGATCACTCTTTAGGTCAGAGACACTGCTCTGATACCACTTGTTGGTCCCTAAATGGGGGCTCTACATGTTCAGAGGGGTGAATGAACTTGTAGGTTTTTTTTATAAACTTTTTCAACTTTAAATGAGTTGTGCGCCGAATAATATTTCCATAGTCCCTTTTTAGTTAGTTTTCAAAACTGTTTAAAGGCTTGTTTTAATATTTAATGTTGTGTGTATGATATGCAATGCTGAAAGTAAAATGGCAAGCAGAATAATAGAGGTTCGAGGTGGTGTAATCCTCTACACCTCTCTTCTCCCTGTGATGTTGGAGGAATTTCACTATTGTGTTTCTACACCAATTACTATAGTGAACAACTAACTTAATGACTGTGTAACCACATTGCAGCTCCTTCGAAGTTCTTCTTCAGCTGCTATAGCAGTGTCTGATCGTTCACAACGTTGTTTTGCTTCACCAACTTCAGTCCTTCACCCCTTTGTATGCTTCAACTACTCTTTTGATCCTTCACAACCCAAGTTGATTCACCAGCCTCCAATTCCTTCACAACAATGGTTTCAAGGGTCCTCAGTCCCTCGTGGGTGCACCACTTCATTGACCTTCGAGAGTAACAGTATCTTGAATTGAGAATGATGAATCACTGATAAGTGATTCATGAGCCCTTCTGGATGAATCTCTTTGGATTAGGGTTTGGCTCGAGTATTCTTGATGTAGCTTGAAAGCTTAAAGAATCCACTGAGATTTTTCACGGATTGAATGCAAAAGTTACTTCTTTCTTCTTCGTGTCTAGGTATATATCTAGTCCTTAAAAATTAAACGCATTGGAGAGGTGTTGAAGATGATCTCCATCTTTCCTTTGAATCTTCCTGGAAATCCCGAAATCAGTGGATTTGGTCTTGGTCTTCTTTCCTTTTTCGTGAATATTGATCAGAGCTTTCCTTGTTGAGTTAGGGTTTCTAAAATACTGACATTTCCTTTTTCAAAAAAGCTGACTTGCCTTTTTATATGGCTCAGTATCCTGTGATCTTTATCTTCTATAGATTGTCTTCAACGTCTCCAATGGTTTGTAATTAAATTCAAATCATTTGAATTTAATATTTAACTAATGACCATTGTGTGCATGCCTTTTTTTAACACGTGAGGTGCTGACATGGCATGTCTTGATCATCTCAGTCATTTGACCTAGAGTGGTCTGCCTCAGCTTACTTGATCTCGACTACTTCAGATAAGCCTGAATCTGACAAGCCTGAGTCTGCCTTGACTGCTTACACCTCAACTGCCTAAACCTCGACTGTCTTGCAACCTCGACTGCGTTTGGAGCCTCGACTGCCTCTGCACTTGGCAACCTCGATACCCTCTATGACGTTCAGTCTCGACTGCTTCTGTGACTTCAGTCTCGACTGCCTTTATGACTTTCAGTTTCGAATGCCTCTGTGACTTTCAGTATCAACTGCCTCTTTGACTTTCAGTCTCGACTGCCTCTGAGACTTTCAGTCTCGACTGCCTCTGTGACTTTCAGTCTCGAGTACCTCTGTGACATTCAGTCTCGACTGCCTCTGCCAAGACTGGTTCTTCAAACTCATTTTCTTCAAGCTAGATTGCTTTATCAAACCTGATTCTTCCAAAGCTGAATCTTCAAATCCTAACCTATTTAAGTTTTTATATGCAGCCTATCAAACAAATCTATCAATTATCTAAGCAATCAATCAATCAATCAACATCATCAAAACCTAATATCATCAAACCTATCAAAGAGGGATTTCCAATTGAATCTAAGAAGGGGAGTTCCTCTAGATCTCCATCTAAGACCAGGCAGAACCGACCCATAAGAAGGTTTTCTAAACCTCCTTACATTTATGAAACACAGTTTGAAAGAGGAAGCACGTCACGTACTACTCCCATGGTACACCCTTCTCTTCTTCTTAGAAGGAGTGATAATAGTTTCAGTTCATCTAAAGGAGAATCATATTCTGCACGATAAGATTTTAGAAGAGGTAATAACATACCCATTCCTAGACATCACTTACATGCTTCTAAAATTTCTAGCAAATGGATTCCAAAAGATGTTTTGAAACAATATTACACTGCTATTACTAACCTGCATGAGTCTATAGTATAGGTACCAAAAAGTTTATTCTAATTTTTATGTGCAGGAACATGCTGTTGAAACCAAGCAACATAGATGGTTTCTAGATAGTGGATGTTCACGATATATGGCGGGCGACGAATTTGTTTATTACATTTGAAAAGTTTGATGGCAGGATAGTCACATTTTGAGAAAACAACTGAGCTATCATTAAAGGTAAAGGGACGATTGATAAGAATCGTTCCTTATGCATAACTGATGTTTATTATGTTGATGGTTTGAAGCATAACCTTTTATGCATAAGTCAATTATATGACAAAAGATATAAAGTGAAGTTTAAGAATGATCTGTGTGAAGTAATTGATCCCACTTTTAATTACGTCATTTTCAAAGGAAAGATAAAAGGTAACATTTATGTCCTTTCACTTGACGAGTTAGAATGTCAAAAGATTAAATGCTTAGTTGCGCATAATGAGGATCCATGGTCGTGGCATAAAAGGCTAGGACATATTTGCATGCATGCATTATCGAAGATTTCCAAAAAGGACATCATTCGAGGATTACCCAAGTTTGATTTCGACAAAGACAGAATCTGTGATCCTTGTCAAAAGGCTAAGCAGACCCGATCCAGCTTTGCATCAAAAGATGATGTCACACCCACTACACCATTTCATTTATTGTATATGGATTGATTTGGTCCGATTCAATGTTTGAGCCTTAGTGGCAAAAGATATGCATTAGTCATTGTTATGATTTTTCGAGATTGATTTGAACTTTTTTCTTGAAGCACGAAAGTGAAACATTTAATGAGTTCGAGAAATTCAACAATTTAATCCACATTGAAAGAGATGAAAGAATCCGGAGCATCAGAAATGATCATGGAACAGAGTTCCAGAACAAAGATATGGAGATATTTTGTAACAAGCATGGCATCAGTCATCACTATTCAGCAATAAGAACACCACAGTAGAACAGTGTTGTGGAATGTAGGAATAAAACACTTGAAGAGATAACTCGCACAATGTTGTGTGACAGCAACTGTTCTGAAACATTTTGGGCTGAAGCAGTAAACACTGCCACTTATATTATCAACAGAGTCCTCCTACGACCCGGTTAGAACAAAACCCCCTATGAACTATTGAAAGGTAATAAACCTTGTGTATCATATTTTTGAGCCTTCGGGTGCAAATGTTATATCTTAAACAATGGCAAAAGACATCTTGGTATGTTTGACGCTAAGAGTGATCTGGGTATTTTTCTCGCGTACACACTTCATAATAAAGCTTATCGTGTTTACAACCTTAAGACATAAACTGTTGAGGAATCTATTCATGTTGTATTTGCTAAGACTAACGATGCAGATGAGAATCCTAGTACCAATCAGATCTCAGGCCCGACTCATTCATCAAATTAAGATTCAGACAATGATGATGTTCCCAAACAATCTAATGTTCGAGAATCACCTGTTAAAACTGAACCAATCATGGAACAACAAAAAGAACTGATCTTTCATCTAGATCACCCTCCAACACAAATCATTGGAGACATGGAAATGGGAGTATCCACTTGATCACAATTAGATTTTCATAATCACTCTGCTTTCATTTCCATGATTGAACCCACTTGCTTTGAAGAGGCCTTAGATGATGAATATTGGATAATGGCTATGTAAGATGAGTTAAACAAGTTCAGAAGAAACGATGTTTGGACCCTAGTTCCTCGACCCGATGGAAAAACGATTCTAGGAATCAAGTGGTTGTTCCAAAAAAAAGTTGATGAAACAGGTAACATTACCCGGAACAATGCCAGACTCGTAGCCAAAGGCTACTGTCAGCAAGTGGGCGTTGATTTCGATGAAACCTATGCACCTATTGATCGACCTGAGTCCATTAGACTTTTACGTGCTTCTGCTAGTCATAAAAATATTAAATTGTTTCAAATGGATGTGAAAAGCGCATTTTTAAATTGATGCATATCTGAAGAAGTTTTTGTTTCGCAGCCTCCAGGTTTTGAAAATCCACATGATCTAGATCATATTTACAAACTCAATAAAGCATTTTATGGACTTGGACAAGCTCCTCGAGCTGATATGATCGATTGAGTACATTTTTTATCAATAGTGGATATGCAAGAGGCAAAGTTGACACCACCTTATTTTTAAAACATGATCATCATGATTTCATTATTATGCAAATCTATGTTAATGATATTCTATTCGGTGCTACTAATGATACTTTGTGTAGTTCATTTGTGGCACTTATGCAGGGGGAGTTTGAGATGAGTATGATGGGGAAGTTAAATTTCTTCCTTAGATTACAAATCAAACAAACTCCATCAGGAATTTACATCAATCAAGCGAAGTATACGAAGGATCTTTTAACAAGATTCAAGTTTAGTGATGTTATGCCTACTCCCACTCCTATGAGTGCATCACTCAAGTTAGACAAAGATGAAGACGGGACCATCATTGATCAAAAGGTCTACAGAAGCATCATTAGATCTTTACTCTATCTCACCGTAAGCAGACCTGACATCATGTTCTGTGTTTGTCTTTGTGCTCATTTTCAGTCTATTCCAAACATTCACATTATCTTACTGTTTATCGTATTTTTCGTTATCTTAAAGGAATTGCTAATCTGGGATTGATGTACCGTAAACATCTACCCTTTGAGTAGTATGGCTATTATGATGCAGATTATGCAGTGTCAAAGTTAGATCGCAAAAGCACCAGTGGAAGTTGTCAATTCCTTTGAAGTGACCCTCGTTTCATAGTTCTCCAAGAAGCAAAGTTCAGTCACCATTTCAACAACGGAGGCTGAATACATTACTGCTAGAAGCTGTGTGGCATAAATTCTGTGGATGCGATATCAACTCAACGATTATGGATTTAAGTTCAACAACATCCCTATCTATTGTGATAGCACAAGTGCTTTCAATTTAAGTAAGAATCCTATTCAACATTCACGAAGTAAGCATATTGAGATTAAACATCATTTTATTCGTGATTACGTTGAGAAACATATTATTTAATTATGTTATTTTAATACTACTTCGCAAATTGCTGATATTTTCACGAAACCTCTTGTTGAAGAACAATTTGTTCATCTCCGACAGTTGCTTGGTATGTTTGACCAAAATGTTTAGTCTATTTTCAAACCATTTTATTCTTATCCATTGTTGGGTTGATATCCGTGCAATTTGATTTGATTTGATAAGACTGTCACCCATCAAATAACCTGCTATTTCTTTTTCTTTTTAATTTTCTTTTATTTCTTAATTTTATTCTCCAATTTGATTTCCAAAATTTGAAATCCGTTCGTTCTTGATTCCCTCTCATTCACATTGAGTTTCTCTCTCTCTCTCTCCCTCCCATGTCTGCCACCCCCACCTCAATTTAACCCTAAACGCCCGTCTCTTCCTCTTCCCAATGCTCACAACCGTCACTTCATTAACTTCTCTCTTCATCATCTTCTTCCTTCCACTTCTTTTTCACCTGTGTTCCCTTCTTCATCCGCCATTGTCATCCTCCTCCTTCATTCTTTCTCCTTTCTTTCTTTCCTTCATCTTGCCTTCTAGACCAAAGAGACTCGCTATATATCAAGCGCGCACCAAAGTCCTAAGCGTCCTCTGATGACGTGACAATTGAAGAAAATTCAGTGAAATCCACAAAGTCGTCAAGATCTGCCTCCCAAAAGAAGAAAATCAAAATCGACACTTTTGCTTCGTCTCTTACAGGTTCTCACGACACCTCCATTTTTTGCACCATTGCTGTTTTGTCATCTTTCCTCATGCTTCAAAATCGCCCTGTCACCGAAACCAACTTTGTGTCCTCCAAAATTCTTGAATGCCCTCATCTTCGTCTTGGCAAATGGATATCTGACTTTGGCTGGACTTCCTTATTCACTATTGAGGAGTCGGTCTATCCTCATTTAGTTAGAGAGTTCTATGCCAACCTCTCGACCTAATAAGTGAACCACTCACTTCATTCATTCGAGGTCACACCATCACCATTGACAATGACTTCATCCACACTATGTTTGCTTTGCCCATTGTACCACACAATGATTCAATCGACGTTCCACTTGCTCGTCATTTTGCTTGTGGTCCAAATTTCTATGTTGATAACTGTCCTGATGTGAAGCTTGATGTTCACTTTCGTAGTCTCTTTTGGGTTGTTAACACCATTGCTCTCCCACGCACTGGAAACTGTCTCAACAACAACCACATTTCTCTCATAGCTCTCATTGAAAAATGTAAATTAGTTTCTCTTTCCAATCTCATCTTTGATCACCTCATTGAGTGTCACTCTGACCCAATGGTCCTCTTCCCTTTGGTCCTGCCCTCATCCAACACTTTCATTTTCTCAATCAGGCTTTGGACACTGAGGATGCCAACCGTAATACCCATGCGTTTTGTGTTTCAAACAATGTATTATATGGGTTCTTACCTTCACTTTGATGGCATCTGGGGCGATCAACCTTCTCCACCACCTTTCACATCCATTCCTGCTCAACCTTGAAAGTGTATCACTACAAAAAAAAATTGGCAATAACAAAGAAAAGTTTTATCGTGAATACTAGAAAATTTGTTGTCTATAATTTTTAACGATAGCAAAATATTTTTGTCGTAAGTTATCGTTAAGGCTCTTCTCGTTAAAAATATATAACGACAAATAGTAATAATATGTCGTGATAAAATTTTAACGTGAGAACACAAGCTGTCGTGAATAAAACATTTTAACGAAAAAAAATTAATATATTAACGACAACAAGAAGATATTAACTGACATTAAAATATCATATAATAATTAATAATCTATCAAAAAGAAGATTAGTTTGCCGTTAATATTATTAATAATATTCTTAAATTATATATTATATTAATATTAATATTAATATCAATAAATATTAATATCTATTCTATTATTAATAATAATAAAATTGCATATATATTATTACATTTAATATATATATTAAAATTTTTCTTATTATTATTAATATCAATAAATATTAATATTGATACTCCTATTATTAATAATTGTATCCTACATCTTTCATAGTTTTTATAAATCAATACAAACAAACAAAATGGTATAAACATAATCACATACACAAATACACTTCAACATATATACCAATACAAATACACTTTCATCTACAAATATACACATTCCCCTTACACCTATACACATCACACACTCACACAACTCACATACAACGACCCACTGCTCACCACCAAGAGCCACCAGCAGCAGGCACCATCTATCACTAGGCCATAACCCGGCAACCGACATCAGCGACCCACACTGTCATCATGATGACCGGCCAGCCCACCCGAACACACACTCAACTCCACCTTCATTCGTTGTCCGGCCAGCACCATGGCACGAACGGTAAGCACCACCCATGACCAGGGACACCATCCAAGCCTCCCCACATGGCACGGCCAGCACCATGGGTGATCCTTATATTCGTGTAAGTGTCTTCTCTAGGAGAGGTTCTTGGAGTTCAAGGAAGAAGGAGCCAAAGGTGATTGGTGGCCAACTTCGATGCAAGTAGTTCAGTGTCTCAATCCAAAGGGATCCCACTTGATTTTAAGGTTTTCTTCAGTCATTTTTGGACCTGATAGCCATGGAAGCAATAAAGACTACATTACCTGCAGTATAGCGTAATGCTGGCTGGTTAAACAGACTAATCGATCAAATACAGAGGCCTCGTAAAATTTTTTAATGAACGACAAGCATAAAAGGAAGACATGAAGAATTATATATAAATGGGAAGCAAATGCCATTGCAGCTGTAGTTCTCTAGGTGCAAGGACAAGGTCTCTTGATTTGTCAATTCTATCAATCGCTGATTTAGGAATGCTTTAATCTGCAGAAAGGATACCAATTCAAGACATCAGCAAAGAGGATTTAGTAAGCATCCTACAAAGCCATAAGACATTGGTTCTTCAAGTTCCAGGCCAATATGAATCATCCTTGATTCTGTTTTTCACCCAGTGAGAGAGGAAAAAAAGGCTTCCCATGTAGTAACAAGTCTACTATAATTATGTACCTGGAACAAATCATCAAGAATTCTGTTCCTATAGTCTGTCTCTAAAAGTGGGCTTCTGTCTCCAGCATTGTGTTGCGGTTGAAACGGAGCATCTGTCAATGGTTGACACACTGCATTCTGCGGACTAGAGACATCCTTCACCTTAAAGTGAGGACTCTATACACTAACATCCTAGGAAATCTCACAAACACCAATATCTGTGGTTTCTTCTTTACCTGATGAAATCTAAATAACATTTTCATCAGAGTATTGAGGAAAATCTTTGGAAATATCATCAGCATTTTCCATCTCATAGAGGAATTTTCTATCCCATTTGAACGTCGAAAGATGATGGTCGCACGCCATGGTGTGTGAAAACCTGAGAAATCGACCAAAAAAATTGACCGAAATCACACCATTAATATCAACCAAATTGACCAAAAAATTAGGAAATCAAAGAAATCAACCGGAAAATTGAGAAATCGGAATTCGACCGCACACGCGTCCGCCTAACCTTCGGCGATGACAACGCAAGCGACCCAACATACCAACCGTCGAGGAAACCTAAAAACAGCCCCAATCCACCATCAAAATCATATATTTAACCTAAAAAGTGACTGGAAAATTAAGAATCCAAAGAAATTAGGCTTACCAACTCCAATCCGCTTCAATCCCGTCGAGATCCGTTTAATTTCTGCGATAATCAGGTTGTTCCCGTCGACACCCAAGCGCTCACCTCTGATTTCGAGTGACTTCGGCCGTTGTCCCTTATTTCCCGACGCTCGCCGCATCACCACTGTGCCGCGCTGGGCTATCACTCACACTCGTCGGTTGTTGTTGCTTCTCCCATCGGCGAGATTTGTCGTTGCACACAACCACTCCAGAAACAGAGGAAGGTTACGGCGTGAGGGAGATGGTGAGAGGGAAATAAGGTTTTAGGTTAGCTAATCAGGTTTAGGATATTAAATAAGGTTTAGGTTTTTAAAATATTTTTCACCAATATTTGAGGGACTTTATTTTTCTATTTTTAAGAAGCTTTTCTGTGTGGGTCACGAGAGAAGATCTCCGAGATGAAGTAAGAGATGTCGAATAGGGTCAGAGGGTTTGGAAGATTAAGTTATTTTTTTATTTTTTTATTGTTATTTTTTATCAAAATGGGGCAATATTTTATTTTTTCATTGTTACAAAGTTTTTTTGGCTAAATTTTTTTTGGAGGGAAGGTACGTACCCACAAATGTTTTCTTGAATTTGGGTAAGATTACTTTTAACGACAAAATACGAGTAATATTTACGATAAACTCTATTAGCTATCGTTAAAATTTATTAGACAACGACAATTTTACACAATTTGTCGTTAATACTTTGTTTTCTACGTGAAATTCTAATGTTATCGTTAAATATTTGTCGTTAATACTACTTTTTTTTGTAGTGTAGAGTATAATCAAGGAAATGGATGGAAAACAATGAAAATGGATGAAAATAAGCTAATTCCTTTGTTTCCTTGTGA
>JAOWBR010171694.1:0-11342 GCA_028571145.1 Dionaea muscipula
CTCAGAGGAATGTAATCTCATTCCCCGCTAGGATGTAATCTCATCCCCTTACTCATAGGGTGTAATCTCACCCTCTTCTCAATCCTCAATAAATAATGATGCCTCACTAAGTCCACACTCATAACTCACAATCAATCAACAGGGCGCATGCGGGTATAAACAATAATATAAACAACCACAACATGCTAGATAAAATACTAAACGAGTGTGGACAAATAACAATAACAATAGCAGAGCATGACTGCACACCAAGCATGAGAAGGAGGCATCAAGGCAGAAAAGGCTCAAGGAATAGAGGAATGTGAGAAGGAAGGATTGTGTACACCCCTCACCTGGATAAAAGCAAGTCCAAGCTAAGAAACCACCAACTAGTGGAAGCCGTAAACAATCACGTCCTCTCCTATAATCAAACACGTGAAACAAATCACAACTAAGCACTAACCACGCTAAACATGCCTAAAACATCCCCTAAGACCTCATATAAAGAGCTAAGGGTGCCTAGGAGTCATGCATGGAAGAAAGGAAAATCGGAAAAACCAAAGTAGCCAAAATAATGTACGGCGGACGTCCTCGCGGATGTCCCCCGTACAAAATCCTGACTGGCGGACGTCCTCGAGGACGTCCGCCTCTTTAAAAACTGGGATCCAAAATAAAAACCAACAAACAGAACTGAGGTGGGACGTCCGCGAGGACGTCCCCCTCACAAAATCTGGAAAATGTCCAGACAACGGTGGACGTCCTCGAGGACGTCCACCTCACAATTTTCTGCAAAATCTGCAGAAATCGTGCGATTCTTCGATGGACCAAAAACACCAAAAACCAGAATCAATCCCAATCGATCCAAACCCAGAAAAATGACATGAAACCACACCTAATCATGCTTCTAAATGCAATCTAAAACACCCCAATCAACACATGACGAATCGAGGAAACAAAATCGACGAAAATCATAAACCCTCACCTCGAATCGAATGTCAATGGAAATCACACCGCGGGATTGATCCGGTCGCTGTCAATACGTCCACTAGACCCCATCAACGCCCATGAACCAATGAAACAAATCAAAATCATCATCCTCCCACGAATGGCCGAAAGAGAGAAGAAGAAAAAGAGAAGAAAACATAACCTACCCACGAGATGATGATGAGGCGATGAAATCACCGCCACGAGACAAGCCGAGCGAATGCCGATCACCTCCTCCCTGTGGTGATGCTGCTGCCGGCCAAAGAGAAGAGAGGAGAGACAGATATGGCGTGAGGATGGGAGAGGAAAAGAAGGAGGAGAAGAAGAGGAAAAAAAAAGTATCGGGAGTTACAGAATCCCAAAAGTCTCTTCTAAATCCAAAAGGGCAAAACTGTAAAATCCACCCCAAAAGAAATAAAAGAAAAGAGACGAAATAAAAATGCTAGTCGTCGGGTTTGAACCCGCGACCTCTCGAATGCATCCGAACCTCAACCACACTCACAACCAATTGGCCTAAGAAGGATTTTCGAAAGGAAATGAAATTAAATTAAATAAAAGCTAACCGAGTTATTAAGAATAACCCAATCAACTTAAATTCAATTCAAATCAAAACCAAACCGAACCGGAACCAAACCGTGATGAACCGGGACGGGTTATCACAGGAAGTTTCTCTTGGTAGCGGTAGACTATTTCACCAAATGGGTGGAGGCGGAGCCTGTCACTCGCATAACGGCGGCAGAGCTACGCAGGTTTCTCTGGAAGAACATTATCTACCGCTTTGGAGTACCGCATACACTGGTTATCGATAATGGAACTCAATTCGAGGATCGTAGCTTTCGGAAGCTATTGGAAGAATACAAGATACAACATCAGTTTGCTTCTATTGCATACCCGCAGTCTAACAGCTAGGTGGAAGTGACCAACGACACGATGCTAGAAGGACTCAAAGCCAGGGTCGGTCGAGCAAAGGGAGATTAGGTGTATGAGCTGCCTACTATTTTATGTTCTTACTGCACTACACCAAGGACTGCTATAGGCCAAACTTCATTTAGCTTTACCTATGGCACCAAGGCTGTAGTTCCGGTGGAAATCGAGGTACACACTTACCAGGTTGATCACTTTGATGGTACCACTAACGAGGAGGGTTTGAAAGATAACCTTGACATCCTAGACGAAAAAAGGGAAGAGGTAACGCTCTGTATGGCAGCTTACCAGCAACGGGTAGCAAAGTATTACATTACTCGTGTCCGCCAACGACAATTCGAAGTTGACGATCTTGTTCTTCGCAATGCCAAATTCGATGGGGACAGAGAGGCCACCGGGAAGCTGGCATGCAACTGGGAAGGGCCATATCAGATATCTGAGGAGCTTCATCCGGGAACTTATCGGCTCAAGGCTCTTAATGGACGGAACATCACCAGGACCTGGAATGTTAAGCACCTACGACAATAGTACCAGTAGCTATCAATTTATGCAATTTGTATTTTCCTTCTTTTATCATTTGTAATCCCGGGTACTACTCCGGGGAGTTTAATCAATCAATAAAAAGAAGTGACATTGTATTCCTACGATTTTGCTATCTCATTACTTAAAGTAGTAGCATAACTACTCATGACAACCCAAATTCATAAGTACCTGGTTGCCTGAGGAGACAAACATCTTGCGGCGAAAATCGAGTCGAGGACTTGGCATTCACTATAACAACAAATCGGGTCCTTAGATGACTGATAGCCTAATAAGTGATTTAAAATCAGGGGAACACACAAGGATGGGAACCTGATATCCTCACGCTGCGAATGATTAAACAAAAACGTGTAAACAATCGGTAATAAAATCCGAGCACGCAAGCGCAAACGATGCGATGAAACGTATTGAAATGGTGCAATTAAACCAAAGTGCGTTTGAACATAACCAGTAAATACAATAAAATAAGAGCAAAATAAAAGAGTCCAATGTTATTACAAGGCTCGGAATGAGCAACACCCGAAAATGTTTCAAGTAGGAAAGGGAAAGATAATCTCTCATCAATGCAAAGCTCCTAGGGCTCCATGGCATCGTCATTCATAACATCAACATCTTTAGAAGGCGCCTCATCCTCCTCTTCTTGGGGGGTCCATCTACTATGTAATAAGCTTGGCCTTTGGCAGTGAAACCGATGTCATCCAATGGGAAGGGCTTGCCACCCCACTTGTCATTTTTAGGGACATCAAAAGGATACTTTTCCATGTGGTTCAGGGCATGCCAATACCCTTCCGCCATGATCGGACGAAACATCTCATATATGGCCTCTATGCCCTCAGGAGCAATCTTCAACTATTTTATCGTATTCGACATGGTGGCTATAACACTGGAAACTAGGTGCTACCGTCGATAACCCATGGGGTGAACCACAAGTCATTGAAGCCAAAGAGATAAAATATAATTAACAATGGAATCCAAACAAGTTAGAGATAATGCATAATCACTACAAAAAAAGTTGTCATTAACAAAAAAAAATTCTTTCGTGAATACTTCAAAATATGTCGTCTATAATTTTTAACGATAATAAAATATTTCTATCGTGAGTTGTCGTTAAAGCTCTTCTCATTAAAAATTTATAACGACAAATAGTAATAGTATGTCGTGATAAAATTTTAACGGGAGAACATAAACTGTCGTTAATAAAACATTTTAACGACAAAAAAATAATATATTAACGACAACATAATGACATTAAATAATATCAAAATATCATATAATAATCTATCAACGAGAAGTTAATTTGTTGTTAATATTAATAATACTATATTAATATTACCATTAATATCAATATATATTATTACATTTAATATATATATATATATATATTAATATTTTTCTTATTTTTATTAATATCAATAAATATTGATTTTGATTAATAAACATAATTTCATTGCAAAAAAACCCTGCAATCCGAATACGTATATGTACACTTCACAAGATAAACCTGCAACACATCTATATAACCACATTTTCATTTGTTTCAATGGAGAAACATACATTTGTCATCAACATACTCGGAACAAAAATCAACACAACTTAAAATCTAGAAAAGAAAACCGATAGGCTTGTTGAACAAAGAAATGGAAGCGCTAATTGGTCAGGTCTAGTCTTGTCCAGTTTACATTAAGCACAAGCACTAAGCAGTCACTTCTATGCAGATGAATAGCAACAAGATCCCGCTCCCTTTCCATTGCATCCTCGAAGCGCTTGTCATGAGATGAGTAATATAGTTCTGCGATGGGTAACTAAAGCTGAAAATTGGTTCCCTTGATGTACCTTCTTTATGAAGGAAACAAGAAAACAACCAATTGATGCCTGACGGTACAATAACAAACCCAACAAGATTTGCAATCTGTAAAAGAAATGAAACACCAAAAACATGGAAGATGAATTACTCAAGAAGCTTGTGCATGCTTTTTGGTACATGGAAGACAAAGAGAAGCACAACATTGTATGGAAAATAAAACGAGGACAAGAAAGAACATTGGAAGAAGCTTCTACTACAGTCAAACATCATACCCAAAATATATCCAGTAGTCAGTTGTGGAGCGGAAGCCCTCCTCCGTCCTCCGCTTTTGTCCCATTGTCTTGAAGTCTTGAACCCAGCAAAGTCAAAACAAATCTCCCCTTACTCGTCCACCCACCATATACATATGGTTGCGTCATCGTCATCTCTTCCCTCCCTCTCTCTGTTTCTGTGTCTATTTTTTCTACTCTGCCCACCCCCTCAATTTTCCGCTCTTTAGCAGGAAAGATGTCAGATCCCTGCCATCTACATGATCTTCCATCGGGTTTCTCGCAGCCGGCCGACAACCTGATCCACCAGGCTATCACCACTCCGGGGGTCCCACTCGTCCCTCTTGCAAACCTCTCGGCTGTCAGATCCCGGATGGACTCGCTCCGACGCTTCCTCTCTGATTCGGTCAATGCCAACACTATCCTCGCCAAGGACCTGATGGACATGGTCTCCGCCGAGATCGTCTCCGCCATCCACCAGGCCATCGTCAACGGCGCCGCCCTCCTCACCTCCTCTGCCTCCGCTTTCCGGATCCCTAATCTCCGCTCCTCTCAGAGCGCTCAGTGCTCCCAAAATCACAACTTGATTAATGACGTACTGATAGGGGAGGCCGCCGACGAGGATCTTGAAGAAGGCGATGGCAGGGCTGAAGAGGAAAGCGATGACTACGACTACGAGGTGGTGGAGCTCGATGCGGTGGAGCTGCTGGCGGAGCACATCCACTTCTGCGAGGTTTGCGGCAAGGGATTCAAGCGCGATGCCAATCTGAGGATGCACATGCGGGCCCATGGGGACCAGTTCAAGACCCCGGAGGCGCTGGCGAAGCCGGAGACGTGTCCTCCGTCCGATCAGCCTCACCAGCACCGCCGCCACCAGGCGACCGGCGGCCGGAAGACGCGGTTCTCGTGCCCGTTCGTCGGGTGCAACAGGAACCAGCAGCACAAGAAGTTCAGGGCGTTGAAGTCGGTGATCTGCGTGAAGAACCACTTCAAGCGGAGCCACTGCCCCAAGATGTACTCGTGCAATCGGTGTAACAAGAAGAATTTCTCTGTGCTGGCGGACCTCAAGAGCCACCTCAAGCATTGCGGCGAGTCCAAGTGGCGGTGCTCTTGCGGGACTAGCTTCTCCCGGAAAGACAAGCTTTTCGGTCACATGGCCCTGTTCGAGGGCCATATGCCCGCCATTGCTGACGATGATGACAAGTCTGTGGTCAAAAGCGCGAATCTTGTGGTGATGATGGAGGAGGATGAGGACGAGGATGGGGTGGTGATGCCTATGGCGCAGTCACCAGCAGCCACGCAATGTGGTGTTTGGTGGGATGGGCTGCTTGATGATGGTTTGCTGGAGAGGTTTGGATCAGTTGACGATTATCATCTGCAGGATATATTGGAGAGTTCCTCTGATTTTAACTTCTAGATATGGTGGGGATGAGACGATGCTGGTTTGTGTTAATACACTCTATCAATCTCGTTTCTTTGTGTATATCTAATTCTTTGTGATTGTAGGAGTTGTATGATTTAGAGCTCTGTTGTATTTGTTTCCCTAGATTTTCCTGTTCTGGTTCTGCATGACACTGTTTTTCCAGTTCAATTTTGAGCATAATAAGAATTTCTGTGTTATTTGATTATCCCATGGTGCATATCTTGCAATGCTTGATCATTATGCTATGCACTGTGTGTTGTTCTCATGTTACCTTATTAGAGAGACAATAGGGGAGTCCAAACCTGAGCCCAAATGCCCCCAGCCCAATAGTCAAAGAAGTATGTGCTTGATTCATATCTCAGTACAAAGATCTAAGATAATGAGTTATGAGGCAATACATGCTACTACAGACGTGGACAAGACACAGGGTTCTTACCTTAGTGATGGATACATTCCTTCCTTGATTCTCTTATTTAGTAAAAGGATATTGGGCAAGGCTAATTTTTTACCTTCTTGTCAAGAAAACAAGTATTCTTGCTTTCATTCAACTTTGCTTGTAGTGGGGGTGAACAAGTGTGGAGAAGCAAGGGGACAAGGGATATCTGGCTAGACCCTTCATTCATTTTGAACGAATTGCCTCCCTCTGCTGTGATCCAACTCTTCTGCGTCAATCGGCTTGCACCCAAGAGTTTGATGGCTAATTGCTTCAGCTTCACATCCTCTGTAGACCGTTGTTATCAATGCTCTTTCAATCATGCTGGCCTGAAATCAACCACCACCGACCTTGGGGAGGGCACCGTGATCCATTGCTGGGCACCCAAGAAGCATGAAGATGCCAAACCGGCCATCCTCCTGATCCATGGCTTTGGTGCCAATGCCATGTGGCAATGGGACTATTTCATTGGTTCCCTCGCACGCAGGTTCAACGTCTATGTCCCCGACCTCATCTTCTTTGGGCAATCTTACACGACTCAGCCCGAAAGGACCGAGGCATTTCAAGCTCAGTGTCTCATGAAAATGATGCAAGTGTCCGGTGTTCAGAGGATGAGTGTGGCTGGAATCAGCTATGGTGGGTTTGTTGCATATAGCATGGCAGCTCAGTTTCCTGAGGTGGTGGAGAAGGTAGTTTTGTGTTGCACTGGTGTCTGTTTGGAGGAGAAAGACGTGGATGAAGGCTTGTTTCAGGTGCACAGTGCGGAGGAAGCTGCCAGTATATTGTGTCCCCAGACTCCTGAGAAGCTAAAGCAATTGATGAAGCTTTCGTTCCGCAAGCCTGTAGCTCCTTTGCCATCATGTTTCCTCAACGATTTCATCCACGTGAGTAGAAACGTTTCTACATTGGTTAAGATTATTTGTGATTATTCTGTGAAACGTGTGTTAATTAATACCTCAATGTGTTTGAACTCGAAGCTCTTGATCTGATTATGCAGGTGATGTGTACGGAAAATGTTGAACAGAAAACACAATTAGTTGAAGCTTTGCTCAAAGACCGGAAGCTGGCCAATCTTCCAAAGATAACTCAAGTACCTTTGCTATGGCTATTTTTCAAGTGTCAGCAGGCACCTCATGCTAATGTTTTCCTGTTATTATCTGTCTCAATAATATCTCAGAGGCTGTAAATTCCTTGATGCAGACCACATTAATCATATGGGGGGATCAAGATGAGGTATTTCCAGTTGAGCTGGCTCACAGGCTCAAAAGGTCAGTTGATGGATCTCAAATCAAATTGACATCTCGAGTCAAGTACTAAAGCTTGAGGTTATTTTAAACTTTCAAACAAGTGCTATTGAAGGAAGCTTGAGGTCATTTGATGCGTGTTAGTAATCGATAACCAACACGCTATATTTGTAGATCTTATGTGCATGTGTCCCGAGGATACGTGTAGCCGACCCCACCTAGTGGGTGTGGTTAGTGGTATTGAAACAAAAAGGTTGAGTAAACTAGTTTCTGTGTTGTTTCTCATGGGTAGATTCATAGATGGGAATGCTCAACTGGTGATCATAAAGAATGCTGGGCATGCAGTTACTTTAGAGAAGCCAAAGAAGGTCTTGAAGCATTTCAAAGAGTTCCTCAACAACCAAATCCCCAAACTTGAAAGCAATTTAAACGGCGATGCAGAATCTGCAGATGGATGATGATGATTCTGCCGATGTGGCTTTGGTTTTTTAACTTATGTGTAGCTGCAGGTTCTATGTGTGACTACTGACTAGTGCCTGCGGGACATGGATTAAGGAGTCATAAACTATCGTTGTTCTAATGTCTTCTGATGTGCCTCCTCACCCTTCACCATCCTTGATGTAAAAAATGTATATAAGTGTCTTGTTTAACTGTTCCAGAGAGAGGATAGGATCGTAATATCATCGGAATCGGAAGGTTTAATTCACTGTTAGTGGACTTTATACAAAAGTATAAATTCGAATTTGATAAAGCAGAGTTTTAACTAGTAAATATTTTAGAATAAAAGACAAGTAAATCTTAAGGAAGAAATATGAGTTGCAATGGAGAAACTATGAGTTGCAGAGCATCCCCTTTTATAGGGAGTGATGAGCTCTGCAATTTCTACAACACTTGCCTCCTTTTGTTTACAAAGGCACCACCGTCCACTTTATCTAATTGGGTATCCTTCCGTTCTCCTTTCATTTGCCAAATTGTCAAAAATGGAGGCTTGTCCCCTAATTTATGCTGCAAAAAGCAGAAATGCCAACCCACCATTTGTCTAGTTTGTCAACAGACATTCACTATATATGAGAAAGAGTAATCCGAAGTATATTCAGAATGGATTGAGAAGCCCCATAGAGGTATCCTAATTTTTCATGTTATCAAAGCAAAGATCATGTACTCGAAATAGGGATAAGAGCATCACTATGGAGCCTGTGATGTTTTTAGTGTTTGTTAAGTTGTATTATATATTAAAATTAGGAATTATCTGTGTCGTTAGCACAGTGAACATTCTTAAAGTTTTATTCACTCTAACAAAAATTATTTGTGTTCGTGTCCATATCTTGTCTGTTCGTGTTTGTACATGTGAACGTGTCATGTCGTGCACTTTATATAATGTTTTAATAATAAAAAAAAAAAGAGAATAAAAATTATATAATATTAGACTCATTTTTATCTTCGTAAAAAGTTATAAATTTTGATCATAATATTTTGATATTTAATAAATTATATAGTGAGATATAAAATAAAAATAAATATTGGGTTGTATAATATTATGTGATGTGAGAAAAAAGGGATGGAGGGAGAGAGAGGGAGGAGCAGAGAGAGAAACAAGAGATTAAAATGAGTCATTGATGTATTTTGATTAAAGGGTAGAAAATAAGTAAAAATATATATGAGAGGGTTATAATTAATAAAAAAAAATAAAAAAAATAAAAAAAATTAAATCGAATCATACATTGTAATATAGATAAGTGATTATTACTTAAAATAAAATATGACACAATAGAAATATTAAAGAGATTAATAAGATGTCTGTTCAGCATGTATTTTTTTTTCCTCTCACCCATTTCTCTCCTCCCTCCTCATTTATTGCAAGTAAAAAAAAATGTCAGGTACTCCTACCCCTCTCTCACTATCTCTCCTCCTAACAAAGTTAAGAACTAAAATGTGACAATGCAAAAACCAATAGGTTTTTCATTTTTTTTTTCCTAAAATTTGACTTAAACCGGTCCATAGTCGATGCCCTATGCTCATTTTATGACAACCAAGAAACTTGTCTATAAATACTCCGAGCATCAACAATGATATGAGATTTTAAAAGAGTGTGAATAATGAGAGAATTATATAATAATTGGTAGAAATTTTTGAGTGTGGATAAGAATTTTAGTGAGTAAATAGTTAGAGAGTTGTGTAATGATTATTTGAAAGGGATGAAAAAGAATATGGAAAGGTTGAGTTTTAGATTGAGGGGAGTGAAAATTTGGAGATTTATAGTGGGTGAATAGTGAAAAAATTATATGATGATTGTTTGAGTGTGGATTGAAAAATAGAAAGTGAATAATGAGGGGAAAAAAATGGAGTGTACCATTATGGATGCTCTTACATTAAAAAGATGAAAATCTGAATTCCCAACTTTTACTTCGATGAAATCAATAAAGCCCTTGTTCTTCATAATTTTACAAAATTTGGACTTAATGACTAGCGCGTAGATATCATAACTTTAAGTTTACTTTCCATGAAAATAAGCAGAGGGGTGGTGGCGCAGTTGGCTAGCGCGTAGGTCTCATAGCTTGAAGAGTTATCCTGAGGTCGAGAGTTCGAGCCTCTCTCACCCCATTTGATTTTTTACTCCTGCATTTGTTTGTTGAATTTCAAAACCGACTTGTTGCCATTCGAAATTAGATTATGAGATTGGCCCAATATAAAATAAGATGGGTGATTGTCGGGGCTTCTAATTGGGTTGCATGTTGTCCAACTCCATTAAGGATAAAGCAAAATTATCATACAACCGCACTATCGGCTTATGGCTACCTACGAGATCATGGCCCAACTGTCACACAGAGATTAACCATTTGCACAATCCTCATGTTCTTTCTCTCGGCATTTTCACCGATTCGCTCAAGCTGAGCGATCGACAGACACAGAACACATATGCATTGGTTCCACATTCAAGGGAGAAATATTCTAAAGACTCAGAATAGGACCAATTCGCCCCTTGTCCTTCACGTCCTAAAGAGCCGTGTCAACAGATCTCCACCCAATAAAAAATAAAAATTACCCTGTTGTTGTTGTGGAAATTTCTTGCACATTAGGCTGGTGATGTATCCTGTTTTTTTTTTTTTTTAACCTTCACAATCTTTGTTGCTAGAAGTTGGAGCTTGAGCCCTTGGTGAATTAAAATTTGAGTCTAATCTCCTAAAGAGGCCATCTGGATTGAGTTTCAGCAAATGATATTGCCTCAATCCTTATTGAGCTATCCGTTTCTGATTCCGGTTTATTCCTGATTTTTATGTTTTTACTGCTTTGTTTTCTTTTTATTTTAGCAAATCTATTATTTTATTTTTTAAAAAATAATACTAAAATATCTTTTATAATATTATGTGATGTGATGTGAGAGGGGGAGAGAAGAGGAAAACCAATGAGAATCTTAATTTCTTTTAACAATGTAGGACAATTTAGAGAGGGATAAATTCAAATTATGTCATACTTTGTTATATACTAGCGGTAACCCGTGCCTTCGGCACGATAAGCACTTCACACTCGCAAAATAAAAATCATCGAAAAAATATATATTAGCAACTCTTTGAAAAAAATCAAAGAAAAAATAAAATTATAAATTATAAAATAATATTAAAAATTCAAAATTATTGTATTAATATTAGTCTTATTTAGATTACCTTAATATTTTAAAAAATTTGACTATAATATTATATAATTTTTATTAAATAAATTATTAAAAAATTCACTTTTATTAAAA
>JAOWBR010171705.1:0-11342 GCA_028571145.1 Dionaea muscipula
TGGAGACCCAGATTAGATTTCATTTCTTGTTTGATGTTGATTGGACCGATGGTTGGGATTGTTGGGTTTAGGCTTGTGCGGTCCGTAGTTGGGTCCACGGGGCGTACGCCGGTCCACCCGGGGTGGGGTGTGACACATTGAGCAACCCTTGAGGCCTGATCACACAGTTACTCCAGATTATCGCTGATAGTTTCGGAGGATTACGCGTCATATCGGACCACGTCACGCACTGCATAGATATATGGTATGTGTCAAATTTTTTTTATTTTTGTATTTTGTTGTAAAATATTTCATATATATTGTTGTATGCTATTTTTATTTCTGTTATTTTCAAGCGGATACTATTTCACAGATACATCGACTGTCTATGGTGAGAGAGTCTTGGGATGATGTATACCAAGTGACAGATGAGGCTTAGCGTGAGATTACCGTTCATTCGCATGTCACATTGCAGTTTGATGCCAGACAACAGCATCCTAGACCTAAGCAAAACGACGATGAGACGGATCAGCCTAGAGGACATGGGCGAGGACGTGGACGAGGACGAGGATGTGCACGTGTATCAGACTATCGGATTGGTGGCGTCGATACGCAGTCATATGATCAAATTTCAGCTGTTGATCCACAACCATATTATCCAGATTGGTTCCGTCTTCCAGAGTTCGTCACTCCAGCTGTCAGTATTCCCAGATCATCTCGTATACCTCCAGTTCCCACGCAGATTCGACGGGACGCTGTTTATAATCCAAGTGCACTTGTTCCTCCATTTGATTTATATGATATACCGTGGAGTTTTACACAGTGGACTACGTATTATGAGTCACAGATTACACAGATTGATGCACAAGAAAACCTAGAGTGTCCTCCATCAGGATTTGACGATAGAGGATGATACACTCGGTGTGGTCATTGATGTATATCAGTGTAGTAGTATTTGATGTGCTTTTTAAATATTCTACTTGTCTTTAAATTATATATATGAGATTTTTTATTATTTTTTATTAATTGTTTATTTTTTTATTAATTGTTTATTTAATTGTTTATTATTTTTTTAATTAATCGTTTATGTTTTTTTTTGGATTATTACGGGTGAAGGTTTGTAAAGAGGAAGACGTCTTTACAACACACGTCTTTATTATAAAAATTTACATTGAAGACGTCTGTTGTAAAGACGATTTCAGAAAGTGTCTTTATTAAAGACGTCTTCGTACGTATTTTTATAAATAGTTTGACTCAGACTGCTTTTTTAAGAATTATTTTTTAAAAAAATTATAGATTTTTTTTTCCGAAATTCATATGATAAATGCAATCTTTAAATAACCCGAATTCGAAATCCAAATTCTGATTAGGGTTTCTGTCCCAGTTTTGTAACGTACGGAAGCATTTTACTAGCAGTATCCTTCACTCGTTCTCCTCCTATGGCGGAAGACCTCATTCATCCGCCGTCTCCATCGCCGCCAGCCGCCGAGCTCTCATCCATGTCGGTATCCGAACGCACCGCCGTTGCCATCGAGCGCGCGCAATTCTCGAAGCGCACCCTGATCAGCACCATCCTTAGCCACCCCGATGGAGGCGCTGTCCTAGCCGGGAAGAAGGTCACCATCGGCGGCTGGGTGAAGACGGGCCGAGAGCAGGGAAAGGGGACTTTCGCGTTTCTGGAAGTGAACGACGGATCTTGCCCGGCGAACTTGCAGGTGATTGTCGACGCCGCAGTTGCTCCGCTAAGCAGCCTAGTGCACACTGGCACGTCGGTGTTGGTTGAAGGTGAGCTGAAGGTGCCGCCCGAAGGGACGAGGCAGAAGATCGAGCTGAGGGTGGACAAGGTTGTTGAGGTCGGGCCCGTGGATCCGGCCAAGTACCCTTTGCCGAAGGCGAGGTTGACCCTTGAGTTTCTCAGGGATTTTGTGCATCTTCGCCCGAGGACTAACACGGTGATGAGCTCTTGTTTCTTCAACCCCTGATTCAGTGTTCTTACAATTCGGAATAATTTCAGTTTTGTTCAATTCCTTCCTTTGCTTTTATCTTTTTGAACTGATTGGAGTGATTCCATTTCTCTACATCTGTGTTGGTTTGGTTTTGTCGAGACAAGAAAATTGGAGATATTTCGGTTTGGGTTTTTTCAGATGTTTTTTATCTTTCGAAGAAAATGGTTTTCCTTTTGCTTTGTCCCACTCCATTGATCAATGGAAGTATACTTGGTCATGTCCAAGGACCTTCAGACAGTACAAACCATTTTGAGATTAGTTGTCAATTTTTAAAGTATAAAACTATCCCTCTTCCCATGCTTAGCTTGTGGTAGAGTTGGTTCCTTGATATAGTATGAGAACCGGTTCATCTAAGTGGTCATAACTTCGAATCTTATACCTTCAACTATCTTCTTGTTTGTATGGACTTGTGCATAGTCCAGGTTTCAAGTCCAGTCGGCTTTCGCACATGAGGGAGCGTCTTAAAGTATAAAACTATTTCCTAGACCTCCCATCATAAACTCTTACAGAGAGTTGGTTCTTGGACTGTTGGACATTGTCAATAACATAACCGTCATTGTTGTCCACCCCATCGCTCAAATTTTGCAATCTTTACTTTGTTATACAGAGTATTCTGTCAAGATCCTTTTCCTGCTGAATATCATTTACTGGAGTGGGAAAAATTTGCCATTCCAGCACTGTATGTTTTGCCCCTCTATTTGAGGATCCATTTTTGTTCCCGTCTGAGTTTATAGTTTGCTGCTGTTGGCCAGCCATTATAAGACTTGCTAGAAATCTTCATTTTGAGTGACTGGAAGGGAAATAAATGGAAAATGGAATCTTGAGCTGCTTCCTCATAGTGCAATTATTTTATCCAATTTCATGCAGCCTCTGATTTGTCTTTGTGGCCAGCTTTTTAACTATGATCTTATTTCAAATGGAGCCTGATTATAGACTTGGGAGGAGGGGACTAACATTGCTTCTGACGCTTTGTTGCATCCTACCAGCGAGATGTATACACAAACATACTTTAGCATGTCTCCAGCAGCTTATAATCATTAACTTGTTCGATATTTTCTTCCATGACCTAAGTTCATCTTGTCCTTTTCCCTTGGTTGATCTCTTTTTAGTTTTTATGCCCTGGTGAACAAAGTGTAATCCATTTCATAGAATTAGGGCCTTGTCTGGTTATACTTCATTTGCTCAGCCTTCATCGGTATTTAACAGTTAGAATATCTTCTTCATCGGTATTTAGTAGGAATGTAGGATTTATTTGTTGCTATGCTTCTGTGCAGACAACAGAGTTGTTGTCGTTCTTCATGTCTGTCTTCTATTGCAAGTGGATCCATAGTTCACTCTATACATGTAAAGAGGATGCTTGCAAGAACAATTGAATCAGTCATTCTGTAAATAAACATGCAGGAAAAGAATCTGTGCTTGGTCTGTATTCAGTCCGTGTGAGGTCAACATTTTGAAAGTGTAGGTTACACTTGTCAGATACAGCTTCTTGAGTTCTTGAATGGAGATTTGCATCTTGCTTAATCAATTATGTCATTAACTTTGACATTATTCTGAAGGAAATGCAACATGATTTTTTGGAAGTTACTGTGTCTGATTTTCATTTAGTCCTTGCTTCAGATTTCTGCAGTTGCTCGAATTCGTAATGCTCTGGCATATGCCACTCATACATTCTTCCAAAAGCACGGGTTTCTTTATGTGCATACCCCGATAATCACAACTAGCGATTGTGAGGGTGCCGGTGAGATGTTTCAAGTCACAACATTGATTAGTGAAGCCGAAAAGGTGGAGAAGGAATTGAAGAAGAATCCACCTCCATCTGAGGCTGATATTGAAACAGCAAAGGTTGTGGTTAAGGAAAAGGGAGAAGCTGTTGCACAGCTAAAATCAGCCAAAGCAAGTAAAGAGGAAATCACTGCTGCTGTTGCAGTACTAACAAAAGCCAAAGAAGAACTTTCGAATTTGGAAGGCAGAAGCAAGCTTAAACGTGGAATCCCACAAAAGGATGGGAAGACGGACTATTCCCTTGATTTTTTTGCTCGTCAAGCATTTTTGACAGTCTCTGGTCAGCTGCAGGTTGAATCATTTGCATGTGCTGTGAGTAGTGTATACACATTTGGCCCAACATTCCGTGCTGAACACTCGCATACTTCAAGACATTTAGCCGAGTTTTGGATGGTGGAGCCTGAGATAGCATTTGCGGACCTTGAGGTTGGTCAAGATACTTGTAGTTCATGTTGTTGATAAGGTCTACCACTGTCTGAGATCATTTTACAGTTTCCTTGCCATTTAAAAGACTGCAACTTACCTAAAAAAAAGACTACAACTTGAATAATAATATGCATTTGCATTGTTAAACTGTAAAATGATATTACATAGTATTGAAAGAAGAATGCCAAAAACAGCTATTCGGTTGTTTTAGGTACTTGAAAATTTGTAATATATTATTTCTCTTTTGTAGGATGATATGAACTGTGCAGAGGCATATGTAAAATATCTGTGTCAGTGGTTACTGGACAACTGCCTTGATGACATGGAATTCATGGCAAAAAATTTTGACAAAACTGCCATTGAGCGTTTAAAAATGGTTTCTTCTACCCCCTTTGAGCGGATTTCTTATACAGAAGCAGTGGAACTTCTGAAGGAAGTTAAAGATAAGAAATTTGAGAACAAGGTGGAATGGGGGATTGACTTGTCATCTGAACATGAAAGGTCCGTGAAATTTGCCTCTAGGTCAAACGTCTTGATGTTTACTTGTTTAAGCTATTTGATAGTTGATTTATTTTGCAGGTACTTGACAGAAGTTTTGTTCAAGAAACCGGTTATTGTTTTTAACTATCCAAAAGGAATTAAAGCATTCTATATGCGGCTTAATGATGACGATAAAACGGTGGCTGCTATGGATGTGCTTGTGCCAAAGGTCTGTAATTTCATTTCCGTACTTTGAAGCTCATTCCATGAATTGTCGACTCCAATTCGCCGGTGATTTGATATTCTATTGGGAATTGTACTGGGTCTCCATTCCTAGGATGCACCCATTGCTGAGAATTCGTTCAATTAGTTAGATTCATGTCATAATTGTATCTGCCGCATTAATGTGTGTTCAGGTTGGCGAATTGATTGGTGGAAGCCAGAGGGAAGAGCGTCTTGAGGTCATTCAGAAAAGGTGGGGACTGTTGTTTTGATGCAATTTTGTCACATCCACCCTTATAGCCTCATTCCATTTGGACTAATTGTTTTGAATCCAGTCGAGTGAGGTAGAGGTAAAAACATACAAATGCTCATTACATGTAGTTATGTGTTAGTGTTATTGACATCTTAGGATTTCATTAAGAATGTGTGAAGATTTTTGGAAACAATTGATGTGCTAGACATCTCTTGGGATGTGTTTATCTGGTCGATCAGTGCAATACTGAAGTTGATGCTTTGAATTAATGCAGGATTCTGGATATGGGATTACCTTTGGAACCATATGAGTGGTACCTTGACCTCCGACGTTATGGAACTGTAAAACACTGCGGGTTTGGTTTAGGGTTTGAAAGGATGGTTCTTTTTGCTACTGGAATCGACAACATAAGAGATGTCATTCCATTTCCAAGATACCCTGGTAGAGCAGATCTCTAAAGGATCTCGGGTTGATGCATTTTCTTCGTTTTTGTGTATTTTTTTCTTTTCCTGCAGGAGACCTCTGCGAGTTGCCTTCGCAGTTCAGATGATTTGAATCTGGGAAAACATTATAGGGAACGTTGGTCCCTCTGATTATGCAGTTGATAATAGAGATTCTGTAGTTAAAATCTTTTTTAGACATATTAGAGCATCCATACCTGGTTCTTTATATCCTCTTTTAGCTATTATAGCTATAACCCAAGTTGGAAAACTCCTTATTTTAGCGCTGTATCAGGCTAGCGATTAAAGCCAAAGGTTAAGGCGAATCAACAATGCCTTGTCAATAGAGACGAGGGACTAATAGACTATTCACTCGTCAAATGCTTTCCCTTTTCTTTTGGTTTGGCTCTCTTTACTCTGTTCTTCTTGCTCCTCACGCCAGCCGATGATGATTATTATCTCTGCTCCTCATGCTGGCCGATGACGAATGGTCTCTCCAAAGCCTAGGGCTAAGGTCGGGCATCACTGGTGAACACGAGGCCAACGCCACCAGTGCATGCCTCTCTGCATAGATGTGTTATGCCGGTGTCATCGGGGACCGGCGGTTGATTTTGAGTTTGGTTCTCAGCAGTTGATTTTGAGTTTGGTTCTCAGCAGTCGATGTACGCACAAATATGGGTTTTTGTTCGTTAGAGTTGTGTATGCGCCAGTTAAATCCTACTAGTATGGTCGCATATTGTTTGTATTTGTCGCTAGGAATTGGCACGGCGAGGGACGAGACTAACTGAAAAATATGGACGTTGTGGGGCCCTAAGGGTCTATTCACACGTTATTCAATGGGGTATATGTTTTATATTTTCAACCGTTCACATCGCTCGTTTTATTTGCATGGTAAAACCCAATAAAATAGAGTGAATCTGGTGTTGAATATGGCGAATACTCATCCCTACTTATTGGTAGACATGTCTGGCTTATTATAGGAGAATTGGCCAAATCATTTTGCGTTGAACTTCAACGGTTGTATCGTTTTACATCATCATTCCCTCGACCGCTCCATTTGATTTTGATCTATTCTTTCAAAGAGAGGAAAACTCAAGGATTCGGATAAGATCCTTACTCAAACTTCACATCATTGGTGCATTTTGGCGGAACGTTACTTGATGTTGCATTTTGGAAAGAACTGAGGTGTAATGAGTGTCAAGATTAGCAGTGTTAAAGGATCAGTGCTAGGGCCTGCGAGGGGGCCTGTGGGTGGGGCCTGTTAACTCATGAGGATTGGAGTGATAAGGCGGTTTGGAGTGATAAGTTGTTAATCCTCATGAGTCGTAATTCTGCAAATTAATCTCCACAAAATATGGTCATTAGCTGATTTATTCGGTTAACAAGATGCACACCGGTCACTTGTTTGAACTCAAAGTGGTCTTCCAGCAGCAGCTTCTGGTTTATTCTCCAAGATCTCATGCGGCAGCTTCAATTCTCCAAGATCTCAGCCCATGATTCTCTCCTTGATTTGTTAGGATTATTTCCCAATTTATTTTTCCTATTATCTTGCTGAAGATATTCTTTGTTTTATAAGTAGTGAGAATTGTAATCTTCCACTGTACTGGTTTTGGAAATTAAAAGCTGCGTTAGCAAAATTCTTCCTCATCTCCAGTCCAACTCCACTTCTCTTTATAAGATACACCGAGGCTAGAACTGCAACATAAATGGCTAAACTAATCTTCCTGATCAGTGAAGTCACAAGCATTTGAAATCTTGGATCTTTCACCATCAATCAATTTTTAAGCAATTCAATGAACTTTTTCCACATAATTCACATTGAGACATCATTAGTAAAGAGTCGGAATCATGCTTTCTAGCTATAAAAACCTGGCATCCTTATCTTGTCAAATTTCTGCGAAACCTGCTACAATATTCAGGTACAAGTTCCAACCCTGTGAGCTAATTCATCTGAACTCCTCCCTCTCGTGGCAGTTAAAATTAAGTTGCAACCACAACAGGATGTCACTAACATCAGATAAATTGTCTTGCTATGGACGATCCACCGACAATAGTTCATACCTAATAATTATTCACAGAGTCACATCATTTGCTCCACTTGTCATACGTACTTTGTGAATTCTTTACTTGATATAACCAAGCCCTTTTCCATAAAATTGAAATGTCAAAATCACCCCCATCACCTCAATTCCAGAAAATACCTAACCAGATTGTGCTGGGATTAGCTCCACTATTTTCAAGTATGTCATCAATCTTTTACTGAACATAACCAAGCCTTATGTCCAAAAATATCTACATAGACTTCTCAAGTTCAGCTCCACTCCTGGCAAATCTGCTAGGCTTATGACACTACTAACCCAGATTTGACCTCACACCTAGCACATTCGAGAGGATAGTTTATTGTTATCCATTTCTACCATCTTTGTAAGTTGAAGTTGTTTCAGCAGGTTCTTCTATTATATTAAAATGGTACCATTATTTACATGTTAGGTTGAAGGTGGTTAGCCCGCAACCTTTTCAATGCCTATTCCATTTAGGCTGAGCTCTCATGTTGGTTTCCCAGAAAAAAAATACGCATTGGACTTTAGAGTATTAAATTCATTGTCTTTTTTTTTCTAGGTTCCTTTGACTGTAGATTTGGAGCCATATATATAACTAGAGGTTGCACGTGCCTTCGACACGAAGAACACTCTACTTTTTTCTGATTTCTCGCGTACCCCCTTAAAAACACATTTTAAACACATCTAACGGTTCAGATCATAGCAAAACAATCAAAAAAAAAAAAATAGGTGAAAACACCAGGTCCGCAAATAAATCCTTAGATAGAGGTCCTCATAATAAGATTTCTGTGTATATATATATAACGCTTGCATATTAATTCAGGTATTAAAAGCACAGTTTGCATGGTACAAGCCAAGCAATTCCTGTGATTATGAAGAAATTATCCACTCCTCCTTTCAACATCGAGACAGGACAGAAGTTAATCAAAAAGGATAACCTTATGTTTGGCTGAACATTTGCGTAAAACTGCACCACATTGATAGCAGAAGCAACATCTTGCATTTGAACAAGAGCCTGCCACAGATGGTTCACAGTAAAGCAACACTATAAGGGCCAAGAGGTACGACGCATTCAAGGAGGTTAATTGTTTAATGAAGATAGAAGTACCTGATTTTTACCACGTAACATCACAAGCTTAGAGATAACTCCAAAAGGCTGGAAAATCTGAAGCAAATCATTCTGGCAAAGCAGAAAACAGTTGGGGATTCTTGCAATGTACTAAGTGAGGAACAAACAATATCAAAAAAGAAACAGTTCCATAAAACAAAGTATTGAGAGATCGAAAAATCAAAGCCTTGACAAGAGGTACAAGGCCCGTAGGAGCTGCTGGTAGTTGCACTGCTTCTGCTAGCTATTATGCTCTATCCCGTGTCTGGTCAACTACTGCTGTTGCTGGGTGTGTAACGTGTGTTTCTGTACAGAAATGTTTCACTCTGCTATTGATTACACCGGAGGAATGGCTAAATATTGTTCTGGGATTTGGGCCTACTTATCAACATTATACTACATCTGTCACTGCAACTGTTCCAGATTTCAAGGTTGCTGGCCTGTGACAATTTAACCCACATGCATCCTGGTTCCCTAGTGTATTGCTATAAGAGCCTATAAAGGTGTAAGATATTTGCCTAGGTACAGTTTTCTTGTCATGCAGCTGCTCTTAATCGGAGGGGGGGAAAACATAATTTTCTTCCAAATCATGGATAAATAACGGTAAGATGGATGACAAGGAGCTACCTAAAGAGGTGGATGACAAGGAGCTACCTAAAGAGGTGTTTCAACAAGATAAAAAATGAACCATCTCCTATATTATGTGATCCTTCAAAGGGACAACCATCTGGGAACCATGTGGGCACATTCTAAGAACTACAGGCATTACAAGCAGACAAGGCAAGTGTGGATAACCACAGAATCTCTAGGACTACATTTACAGATAATGTTGACTGATTAACTTGAGATGATGGATGCTTCGCGCATTAAACAGGAACACTTAGAGATGATCATGCTCTTGAGATAGAGATCTTGAAAAACATGGCGTTGGAAGTGGTACAAAAAAGAAACCAAAGTAGACTTAAAACAAAGTGACCCTTATCATTATGAGGATGCATTGTTTAAATAGTTTAATGGTTTGATCAATCTACTTAGCCCGCTGCTTTAAACTTTTTTAATGATCTCGGAGACTTTCTTTATAACACTCTATTCCAACATTGTATCATGAAGGTTGCATTTCATTCTACTTCATTTTAAAACTCGAGGTGGAGAATAACGAGGCATGCATATAGCAATCAAATATAGATATTTGCCTAAGTATTTCACGGAATTCTGATACTTTTGATGTGTTTATGTAGTTCTCTCTGTCAATATTAGGCAATTTTTAGGAATTTAGGCTAAATATTTGGGAAAATAATGTCATCACATCTAGGGAAGCAAGTGTTTTGTTCCCTTTTTTCACCTCTCCTTTTTTCCCCTCTCCCTACTATGTTCACATTCCATTTCTCTTTTTTCTCCCACACTATCCTCTCCCCTCTTTTCAACTCTCTCGCTATATGCATGTTCCATCTCTCATTTTTACATCTCCATTCTCTTTCTATTGAGTCTCTCCACCTCACATCCCTCCTGAGGTGCACCTTTTAAAACAATGCAATAACGCATTAGTTTCTTTTTTCATGTAACTTTATGTCTATGAAATTGAATTACTGAAATATCTTGTCGCACTATTTGCTCTAATCTAGGTATTCGAACTTTCTCTCCTACTCATCCCCTCCACTTCTTTTGTTTCTCACCCCTTCCTTCTGATTCTCAACTTCTATCTTATGCATTCCACATCAGTACTATTTAACATTCCACGCTGATTGCAGTAACTGTAGTCTTTCAGCAACTACAGCCTAATAACCATATAACACTGAATTGCCAAGACAAAACCAATAATCTCCCGCTTGATCTAGTTGTTGTAATTTCTACACTAACAAGGCAATGTTTTCCTTTGAAAGGAAAATCAAGTAGTCCATCAGGCGATACACGGACCTACTACTAGTATATTATGATCCCAAAGAAGAAAACCCAAACCCAAATCCAAATCCAAATCCAATCAGAAAAGTACATAGTTGTAACTAACTACTCGTATCTGTGTCGACGAACAGAAAGCAGAACAAGTAGTAGCCCGTGCAACACACGGCATAGTACTAATGCACTCTAATCAGGAGACGAATCCAATCAGAAAAAAATACCTCAGAAATTTCATGACCAACGTTGCGTACATGGATGACCTTGGAGGATTCCGTCATCTTTTATCAATTAACCTGAAAAAACAAATACAAAGTACCCTAAATTAGGGTTCACCTAAGACAAATAATTGTTCAAAAGATTTCTTTTTGGAATGGAAAAGAGAAAACTTTTATGATGAGAAGCCTAGCCTAAATTGGGACACAAACTGCAGACAGCAAGAGTAACTGATTACTTCCAAGGACCATAAATAGCTAATTAATCAAAATAGAGAACAGAAACTCACAGGAAATAAATCTGAGAAAGGAGGAGACAAACAAAGAGAAGAGAATCGAGCAGGTGATGATGTTGCAGGGTCCGGTCACCGGCAGAAGAGAGGTGGATGGAGGAGAGAAGCGAGTTAGCGAGGGAGAGGACAGGGAGGAGAAAAAAGATGCAAAGGATATGTGAGGGGAAAAGGGAAGAGAAGATAGA
>JAOWBR010171716.1:0-11342 GCA_028571145.1 Dionaea muscipula
TTGCTTTGTGATTTGTGCTCGATTCATCGATCTAGTGAGGGCTGAGAGATCATTTCCGCTTTCAGATTTCTCATCAACTCTCTCTTTCCCTTCTCTTTGATTGGCGACCAGTAGCAGTCCAAGGAGTAGGAAATCATCTTGGTTTGAGCACGTGAGGGATGACCATCGGATCATCGTCTTCGCACCGGTAAGATTCGTTATCAGTTTCTCCTTCTCTCTCTTCTCCGTTGATTGGGATTGTGTGTTATTCATCTATTGATGGATTTGTTGGCCTCTTTGTTGTTCGTTGATTCCTGACAATGGTAGTGGAGAGGAGGAGATCGGTTTGCACGTTGGTTCGTGATCGGATTCATCGGTTACCGATTTAAGGTTAGGTTTCTCCCTTTTAATGCCCTAGTTGATGTTGGCATGAATTGATCTGTATGGGGCTGTGGTGATCATTTAGATGATTCGATTTCATGATTTTGATGATGATTATTGAGGATTTCCGATGAGTTCCACGTCTCATTTGGTCTTGGTCGTATTTTATCGTTTTGTGCTCGTTTGAGTTAGTGGATGAATGAAGCATGATGAGGACTTGTTAGTGATTAGTTTGTGCATAATTCTAGTCCCTAGTGACTGTGTTTCATGCTTGGGAATCATGGACTTAGGTTGTCTATCGTTTAATGCATTTCTGCAGATTGCAGATACGGGTTGTCACACCCCATCCCGGGTGAACCGGCATACAACCCGTGGACCCTTCCACGAACCGCATAAGCCTAAACCCTAACCAAAAGCATGAGAAAGAAACCTCAATGGGTGGAAAGAAAACATCGTAACCACTAAAAGAAAGCTATCTAAAAGTCTGCATCAACCATGAAACAAAGGGGACAAAATCCCAACCACCAACTTAAATGACAAAAGGGTC
Organism: Dionaea muscipula; assembly: GCA_028571145.1. NCBI lineage: Eukaryota > Viridiplantae > Streptophyta > Magnoliopsida > Caryophyllales > Droseraceae > Dionaea > Dionaea muscipula. The sequence continues at coordinate 908 of JAOWBR010171716.1, forward strand.
AACTACCCAAAAAAAACAAATGGAAGCAATGGCACATGCGCCACAAAATCAACTAACTCAAATGAAGCTCATCATCCTACTCTAAATCACCAAACTAGGAAAACTACTGAAATGGAAACAAGAAGACAAATCCATCCCTAAGAGGCCGCACCGTCTCCCCGCAACATCCTCTTAGCAAGAAACCCAACCTGCACAACAACGTTCAATTGGGGGTGTACACGGGATCAGAATAGAAATCAAATAGTAGTGCATGATATAATAAAATCAGAACTTCCATGAGGTGTGGTAGTGGCCCAAATCAAACGTAATATTACCGAGCCCGACCACCTAAATCCGTAGCACGGAGGTGATCGGGGAGTAACAGGAGGGGGCCACATCCCACGGGTACAAAGGAACTCATGGAAGAAAAATCTCTCTAAAGGAGTGACGGTATCAGTAGGAATTTAAAATCATAAAACTATTATGTAAACATAACCATACCGTCACAGTAAATCACGAAGTCCACAAAAGCCTCAAAAGAACGTAACAACCCAGTCGTATGAACATAGGAAGAGCCGATAATGATAATAAATATAAACCGCAACCAAACCTTATGAAAATATTACTTAAAACAGGGGATGCAGTGATACGGGAATAAATCTCAAAACATAAAACATGGTCCTAAAACAGTTCAAAACCCAACCAGTATCACTATCCCAAATCCCAACGGTAGCACCCAAAGTCTACCACAAAACTACTCAACAGTAGGACCTGAAATCTACCACAAAAATACTCAAGTGGGTATATCTTATACTCGCGTATTATGTACCGCCAACGTGCGAGCCAACATACCACGACAAGGGGTCCTCACCCTAACCATGGGCGTAAGCCAGACTGGCATCCGAGAATACACCACATGGAAGGTATCATCCAAGTCCAACTGTCATGAATTAATGGACCTATGGACGTTGTGTCACAACAAGGTATGAGTCCGCGTGTCCAAGGTCACTCCAGAATGGACGAAGTACTATCCCCTGGACTTTCTCAATAACCAATATCTAATAACCAATTCTCAAAATCTAACTCTCAGTTCTTAAATCTCAATCCCACCACAATACCCCGAGTCCACCCCATTAAAATAAAATCATAGAAACACCAAGCAGGGCCACGAGGGCCAAAACAGTAAACATTTCATGGTGGACTCCTCAAATAGCATGATTTAATAATTAAATAGCTCATTTATCAAAAGCTATACTCAAAGCATGATTTATATATAACCGATACATTCAAAGAAAAGCACACTTATAAATCACGCATTTAATAAATCATGCAAAACGAGGTATTAAAAACCAGGACAATTAAATAACGGACGGTGGGAGGAAAAGGAAGAACGGCTAAGTGTACACCCCTCACCTGGTATCGAGTGATATCCACGAAGTAGCTCGGTCGCGAATGCTAAAAGCACCCCAACTAGGATCAAAGTCACCACCAAGGTCAACCACGCTACCACCTGACAAAACACACGAAAAAACGTCTCACAACAATACCTAGTACTCGCTAACATGCTGCCCAAAGGAATCGAACAACCTTAGAACTCGAAACAAGGAGAAACAGCTGTTGTGCAGCGAAACTGACCTCATTACGGTCGTAACATGCTCGTTACGGCCGTAACGAGCACAAGAATTCTTTCCGTATGGTCGATATGGTCATAATGAATCCATTACAACTGTAACAATACTTTAGGCCGAGAAAAATACGGAAAACGTGAACAAAACAATGAACCAAACTTCCAACTTGAAATCCATCGATTCCCAGACCAAATCATCAACAAAAAGAGGTCTCAAGACATGCAAAAACATGCATAAAAAATGCCCCTATCTTGCTACAAGAACCACACCAAACTTAGGGCATGAAAAACGACCAAAACCGAGAACCCGAAATACGACGACATGAATCCATCGCGACACCCATCATCAACCCTCACCAAACAGCAGATCGACACCAACATCTAAGACACATGCAAAATTAACAACGCCAAAGACCGGAATCGAACGAAAAGGTGAAAATCGTACCTTTAGTCGAGATCCACCGAACCCGATCGAAACACGCCGTGAAACCCAACCTCCTTCTCCCATTGACTGACCAGGAACATGGAGGATGCAAGAGGATCACACACCCATTAGAATCGATCCAAAAACATTAACCCTAATCAAAGGAAATAGAAGGAGAAACCGTTCACGGCCTTACCGAAGCAAACCTGATCTCTATCTTCTCTTCGCCGCCATCCAAAACATCGTCGTCATCTCCCTCTGGATGATGTTGCTGCCACCACCACAAAAAGGAGAGAGAAAGAGACACCAATGAGAGGGAGAAAGAGGGAGAAAGACGATGGAAAGGGAACGAGAGAAAAAGAGAGAGATGAATGAGGGAAAGGATTAACCGACGGAGAGGTTATGGAAAGTTTCCAAAATCTTGTTCCCTAAATCAAGGATGGGCGAATCGGGTAATTCCCATCTCTAAGATGATAAAAGATTCAAAAATCACAAAAATGAATAAAAATGGTGCACATAGGATTCAAACCCGAGACCGAAGAAACAATTCCACCTCCGCTTCCACAACTCGGTCGAGCTAAGTGGAAGTCTTGAAGATAAAATAACCCATTTAAAATAAAAACGGAACGGGTTATCACACGGGTTTTCTGCATTTAGGGATCATTTCGGTCGTAATGCTTCATGCATTACGATCATAATGTTCCTTAAAATGCAGGATGTGGGTTTCTGGTTTTTAGCATCATTACAGTCGTAATTCTTGTGAATTACGATCGTATCGAGGAGCATTACAGTCGTAATGCTCCCAATTACGACCGTAATGTTCAGCTTTTCACTATTCACAACTGTTTCGATTCCTTTTCCCGTTTGTTTGAGTTCCCGAAGCATGACAAGTCCTTTAGGCAGCGTGTTTGAGATGTTTTAACACCATTAGTGAGGTGTTTTAGAAACATTAGTAAGTTGTTTCACTTGAATAATTATTCAAGTGGTGACCTGACTGTTCACGGAGTTTGGTAAACGGATTTAGTTCGTGCTTGGATTTAACATGACTCCAAGTGAGGGGTGTACACAATCCTACCTTTTCTTCCACCTCCTTATCGTTGTCTATTGTTATTGTTCCTTGGCCTCCCTTGATATCTCTCTCATGCAGTACATGCTCTGCATTGTTATTATGGTATGTTGTTCACTCACATGTTCTACCTGATGAGTTATATTTATATTTATGGTTGGCCTAATTTCCTTGTTTATCATGATGGTTACCCATGATAGTTATATTTGTTCCATTAGCCTTCTATGTTTTTGTTCTTATGAGTGGACGAGTGGTATCATATGAGGCTTGTGATGTGATGAGGTGGATGAGATAGTTGTGGTTTATAATTTAAGCCCGAGGGATATGTCTCCTTCGGGGATCGACTTCAGCCACATAGGTTACCGTGTCTCGCAACGTCCTTTGGTCATGTGCACGACCTAGACGGAGGCTGTCATAGCGTAGTATTCTAGGTCGCCATACTGGTTTACACCCATGGTTTGGCGGGATATCCCTTGTTCGCGACTTGAGATGGCATTGTGGTAGACTACGGGTGCTACCGTTGGTGTATGTGGTAGATTTAGGGTTCTACCGATATGTATTTTATGTGGTAGACTAAAGGTGCTACCGTTGAGGATTATTCAAGTACGTAGTGAGACGTACTGGTTCTTGGGAGTTGGTGTGCGGTAACACAAGACGCACACGTGGTTTGAGGATTCATGATATGAGTGTGTTTTGGACTCTTTCGCTATTTGTTATTATTGTTATACTTTTCTCATATCATGTATCCTCCTACATATATATTCATGACTGGTTAGTCTTGTGCTAGTATGATAGACGATTATTTAATTTTCTCACGTTATTGAATCCTGGTGCTGTTATACACTTCTTCTGGTTATTCCATGAGTTGTGCTTGTCCCCTACTGTGAGTGGTCCCCTCTTGTTGTTCCCTAGCACCTCCGCGCCGTGGGTTAAGGTGTTAGGGGTGATACCTTACGTTTGACTTGGACTACTCACACACCCTCATAGAACTCTGCATCGCTTATTTTCATAGCACGACCTTGATATTCTATTAACCCTGTGTACACCCCCAAATGAACGGTTTTGCAGGTTAGTGATCTTTGGCTAGGAGGATGCGGCGAGGAGACGGACTTACGACTTCTTAGGATTGAGACCTTTTTTATCATTCTGCTTGGTAGACTTTGTTGAGTTGTTTTATGATTTAGTTTCCGCATGTTGATGTTAAGGTACAGTTTTATCATGATTGTTGGATGGTCAGTTAGACCTTTGGTTTCTATTTTTGGGATTTACTCTGATGTTGGTAGACTGTACTTGTTTCTATTTGGTTTAGTTGAGACCCCAGTTAGTTCATGCATGTTTGACCTTAGTTGTTTGGACCATTTGGTTTGGTTGGGATTTTAGGCTTGTGCGGGTCATGGCGGGGTCTACGAGTCGTAAGACGGTCCACCCAGGGTGGGGTGTAAGAACTTTCCCCCGTACATTGGGTGTTATCTCAACTACGAAAGCACAACTATCAAAATGATATGCTCTCGGATCTAGAAACTCACGAGGTAAAGGATATCATGTGGTCTCATCTCCAAAGTCTAGATCTGTATTGCAATTTTTTCACCGTGCTCATCGTCGATACCACGTATATGACGAACGAGTATCGCATGCCACTGTTACAGATTATGGGTATCACCTCAACTATGGCGACATACTCGATTGTATTCGCCCACATGGATAACGAAACAGATGAGCGATTAAAATGGGTGCTGATGTAGCCAGGAAATGGCTACATAATCTTATCCCTTACATATGCTTAATCCTCTGTTTTACCTTGTTATGGCGTGACCTATGCCTCTTTTCTGTCCATTCTCAGGTTTTATATCATTTTGAGGAAAGAAGGTTGATTAACGCCATTCGTTAGAGCAAAGACTTCAAAAGCAGCAAAAGTTGGATCATGGCGCCATCACTTCCAAAATCCCTTTAAGAACCTCCTGAGATGGACCCAATTCTCTAAGATCCTGAGAGAAGTTTGAGTCTCAAAATCGAGGCAACCCTCGCCATGGCGGTGACCTGCTCTGCAAACCTGTGACGATGGACGAGAAGCCATGGCGCTGCTTGACCTCAACTTCAGATTCAGGGATTCAATGTCGTCGACCCCAACGCCAAAGATACCCATCACATCGTGCTAGGCATCCCTGGGGCTCAGACCAGCCTTGCGATGAATCAATCTCTCTGAAAGGATCCATGACGCCATGACGCAGATATGAAGCTTAAGCCCGTGGCGATGCCAAGTCCTAATTCCTCATCCAAGGCTCAACCGTGACGCTACGCATGATCCAAGGTCCTCCTTTATAGTTAGAAGATGACCCATGGTGTCAAATTAAGAGTTGGAGACGTCCTTCTCAAGATAGAATCCCTTGACGCCATGGCGTCACCAGTCCCTAGGAGATCGTGGCGTCCGAGTCTGTGACCTTCGCCACCAGCACAAGATGCTTTCGCCTCAGAGGTTGATGCCCCGTGCTCAACTGCCTTTCCCATGTTGTTACGAAGTTGTTCCTGATTTTCCTCCTACTTCCACTCCTACTTTTAGGTTATTCTTTTGTTGGGCCAGAAATGGGTATCTCAGGATGGTTGAGGATTGGATTTAACAGACTTTCTCTCTCTAAAGACCTATAAATACCGATCCAGCTGCTTCATGATCGGGGTTGCACTCCTGCGAGAAATCTAAGCTAGACGCTTGCTAAGACACCTTGTGACAGAAGGGTGAACAAAGTGGTAGCTTTGTATTAGGAGGAGTCTTCACGCACTTGTATACTTCTAATTTTGAGAGAGTAAGGATCCAGAGTGTGTAGTTGCACAACGCGAGCAAGATCATTGTGATCATTGATCCTTGCGATCAAAACCTTTACTGCAATTCGATTTCATTTTACATTTCATTACTTGTTGTTTACTGTCTTCCTTTAATTTACAATTCTCAAAACTTTATTGCACCGTCTCCCTTCATAGCCTGAGTACCTGTACTGATCACCTCCAAGGTTGACTCCGTGGAAGTAGTTCAGCGATGATGTGAGATCGGTCTTACCTCGCAACTGTTCCATAGTACTTGGAGTGGGTGCTGAGTGGCACTTGTCGTGGAGGTTGCAACTTGAGAATTCGCATTTCAGTTACTGTCATTTACATTTCCAGTCCTTTAATCATTTCAAACTCATTTTTCATACCCCTTCACTGTTTTGAGAATCAAGGATTTAACTACACCGTTACGGAGATTCCCTATAGGATCGATATCTGTTTACTATTACGCAATGTGGCAGTGCACTTGCTGTCTAAAAATACGTCAAGTTTTTGACGTCGTTGCCGGGGAATCCTCTTGGGTAACGGTTCTGTCATTTCAGTGATTTAAAAAATTCAGTGAAGTCTTTATTTTTGTTTTATATTCTTTTTCCTGTTGCCTAGTAGTTGGTATTGGCAATTTGAGTGTTTTTGCCGTGAAAAGAGTTGTTGCATTCGGTGTATGATCACAAGGTCTAGCGAGGAATCAATCCTTCCACTAGATCCTGAGATCGAAAGGACTGCACGTCGTCTTAGAAAGAAAACTAAGCACAACACCTTACCAATCATGATTATAATGGCAAGAGAACTAGCCAATAATGTCAGATGCCCACTATCTGACTACGGCTTTCCCACATTAGAGGGGATTCGACCACCTGTGGTCAGACCAGCCGTGACTGCAGTAATTTTTGAGCTTAAGGGTTCCACGATCCAACTTGTCCAGAATCACGCATAATTCCATGGTTTGCCGATGGAAGACCCTAATGAGCATATTACTGATTTTCTGGCGATTTGCGATACAGTGAAATACCAAAACGTATCGGATGACGCCATATGCCTACGCCTCTTCCCTTTCTCAGTAAGGGATAAGGCGAGGGCATGGCTAAATTCTTTACCTGCTGGTAGCATCACCACGTGGAATGACCTCACTGGAAAATTTTTTAAAAAATATTTCTCTCCCCTCAGAACCTCCATACTACGTAAAGAATCATAAATTTTGTGCAGGAGGATTCTGAGTCTCTCTATGAAGCATGAGAACGTTTCAAAGAGGCTCTATGAGCTTACCCTCATCATGATGTACCCGTATGGCAACAGCTTCATACGTTCTATCAGGGGCTGAAAGGCACCTATAGGGCAATGATTGACGCTGCGGTAGGAGGGTCCTTTATGAGGAAAAATTAGACAGATGCATGATCCATCTAAGAGGACATGGCGAAGAATAGTTACTTAAGTGAATCTGAGAGGGCCGTGACATCTACTTCTAGGAGGGCGGTGCTAGTGGCTAGCGTAGAGCCTACTCAACCCTTAATTGATAATGAATCCCTTGCTGTTTTGACTACATAGCTACAAACTCTGAATACCAAGTTATCATCTCTAGAAATAGCTGCAATCTCAACATGACCTTGCCCGATCCATGGCGACAGCAACAACAATCAAGCTGAGCCCCTCTTTTCCGAGCCCCAATATTTGAAGTATGCACCAACCGAGCCCACTGAAGAGCTGGTGAGTTATATAAGGTAAAATGGGTAGCAGCAGCAGTACATCCCATGGAGAGGGAACCAACTTCTTTTATGGCGAGGCACAAATTATGAGAACGAAAACCAACAGGCGCAGCCGCCACAGCAGTAGGCGCCACAGCCTCGCCAGTATGCACAAGGATCCCGACCTCAAGGGCAAGTGAGACCCCAAAAAACCCTAAAAAATTCAACAACGTCAATATTCACAACAACAAAGAGCGTACCAACCGCCACCACAACAGCAGTAGTACGCTCTGCCACAGCAGTACCAGTAGCAGCAGTATGCTTAGCAACCGCTGCCACAACAGCAACAACAGGCACCACCGCCCCAAGAAAGACCATAACCTGAGGATATGCTAGTCCAATTCATAACATCCTGTAATATAAGAATGCAGAATCAAAACGCAACCATCAAGAATCCGGAGACGCGGCTGGGCCAAATAGCAACATTATTGGGCAACCGTGTACTTGACACATTGCCCAGCAATACTGTGAACAATCCCAGAGTGGATGTGAAGGCAATAGAGTTGAGAAGCGGGACGGTTCTGCAAACAAATAAGGCGCCACCACCTAAGAAATCCGTGACACCACCACCGGTCGCGTCACCAAGCCACATACATGATTGCTCGTCTGATGAGGAGGAGCGTTGCTATCCTCGCCACCCGAAGTGCAATGGGTGAGCAGGAGCGGCCTCTGCTAACTCCAAAGAAAACCTACGAAGTAGCAGTAACATAATTGCTGGCAATTGAGACAAGCAAAGAGGTGGAACTCGTAAACATGAGATTCCGCGGAAGCAGTCGAAAAATTTATCAAAGAACGTTTCGAGTTCCTATACCCCCCAACTTGCCTACCGGCACGTATGTTAAAACCAAAGGTGGAGAGGGGCACTGAAATTTTCGAAAAATAACCAAATTCTCCAAGACAACTCAACAAAACTAAACTCTAAGAAAGAAAAAGTGCGTATTTATAAAGAAAAATTAATCCTGCGTCATCAAACTACTGCCCCTTGGGATGTTGGGTAGGGCGCCCGTCCTCCCTCCTATTCAGCGTGCTTAAAAGCTGACCGACTTATGTCTCCAACTTGGAAATAGCCTGCGTGTTGACGCTCAATTGCTGTTGGGTCTCAATCAAGCTTGCCAACATCTTTGGTTGTTCAGCCATGGATTTAATCATCGCCGCCTCAAATGGTGTGGGCATTGGTTGCATCAACGACGATGGCGTTTGAGGTATTATGACTGATTGTGGCTGCGATGGTGGTAGTTGCCTCCAAGAGAGTGTAGGATATTGCGGGTAATACTCGTAGGCAGCATTGACTTCTTGTGTGGGGTCAGGTGAAAGTGGCTGGGTGAACGGACAGACCGTCTAGTGATGTGTCGTGCTACCGCAGGTAACACAAGCTTCAGTATGTGCAGGTGCGGGGGTGGTGACGGTGTCCTTCTTTAAAAGCAACTCCACTTTGTCGGAGAGTGCTGCCACAGCGGATGTGACTGTATCCGTGACACTCAGCTCGTTTACATCCTTCTTCTTTTCAGCGTGAGTAGCTACTGGTCTGTCTCTCCGATCGAAAGTGGATTGGAGTTGGGACGCGTCACTCAAATTTTCAAATAACTCCCATACCTCATTCTCATCCTTCATCATCACGGACCTTCCGCATGAGGCGTCCATCATCTGACATTGGGTTGGTAAGAGGCCAAAGTAGAAACTTTGAAAAAGCTGCCATCTAGGGATATCCTGATGAGGGCATTTACGGATCAGATCACCGAACCTTTCCCATGCTTCATACAGATGTTCAGTGTCATGCTGTTGGAAAGTGGTGATCTCGTGACGGTACTGCAACGTCTTCCCAATCGAAAAGTACTATCTAAGGAATGCAGCACTCATCTCCTCCCACGATCTAATTGAGTTTGGTGGCCGAATGTTCATCCAGTGCTTTGCCTAGCCTCCCAAGGAGATTGGAAAAAGAATGAGTCTCATGGCGTTAATTGAAAAATTATTGATCTGGAGGGTCGAGCTGATGCCATGGATCTTAGACAGGTGGTTGTACGGGTCCTCTTGTGATAAGCCATTAAAGATGGGAAGCAATTGAATCGTGTCGGGCTTTATCTCAGAGTGAGCAGCATTTATTGCAGGTAAAACGATGCACGACGGTGTGTCGTATACTTTTTGGAAAAAGTGTGTGTGCAATGGTTGTGCTACCCCGTTATTGCCCCCATTATTCCCAACATTAAGTCAATTATTCGCAACCCGATCCCCGACTTCCCCAATGTTCCTATTTACAGGACCATTCTCATTTAATGGTGGAATTTGTTGGTTCTGAAGGTTTTGTGGTTGGTCCTCCATAGTGTTAGTGCGTGGGTTTCAGTTCTTTTTAATCCTACCCCTTTCAAAGTTCGGAGAGAGTCTAACAAGCCTAGGCCGTAGCGATCGTCGCCCTAGCATGTAAGATCAAGATCCTAACTAGAGCAGTAGGATAAAAATAACAGACTAAATGAGGTACAGGAAGCAACAAAATAAAATAAACAGAATAAAAAGAAATAAAATAAAATGACACAAATAAAATTACTGCCAGGAATAAAAATAATTCAACCAAAAATTTTAACGATTGTCCCCGGCAACGGCGCCAAAATAATAGCAGGCATCGTTGGGCGAGCTAAATTTATGTAGTATAATAATACCAGGGCGGCAGTCTCTGAAGGGGCGCCAGGGAAATCACAATGCATGACGGCGACAGTTGAAGCTCCAGAACAAACAACGATGATTCGATGGATCCTGGGCTAATCATTTGTCTTCCTACATCCTATGGACCA
>JAOWBR010171727.1:0-20389 GCA_028571145.1 Dionaea muscipula
CAGACTGTGATGTAATGTGTTCTCCGTTTGAGGAAGACAGAGATGTGAAAATCTCATCTAGAGTGTCATGGATAGACGGTGAAACCGTCTCAATGGAACACAGTTCTAGAACTTCATCAGTGCACCACAACGTGTCTGTGTGATGTTTTATGAGGTGTCGCATGGCATCAAAAAGGTTGTACTTGACTAAATGACCACCAACCCCTACTGAAATGGTGCCATCACACACGTTGATTATCATTTGGGATGTCAACACGAATGGTCTCCCCAAGAGAAGTGAAGCGGGACTCTGATAATGATCCCATTCCATATGCAAAACATGAAAATCAGCTGGGAAGACTAAATCATTAACATGCACAATGACATCCTCTAGGACACCGACTGGGTAAGTGGTAGATTTATCGGCCAGTTCGATAATCACCCTGGTGTCCTTAAGTAGGCCTAGATCAAGGGAATCATAAATGCTTAATGGCATGATATTTATGGATGCCTCTGTATCTACCATGGCCCTCAGACGGCGATCTCCCAAATGACATGGAATGGAGATCATACCCCGATCTCCTTGTTTTTGGGGTACCGTCTGGGTGATGAGTGAAGAGACACTCTCCCCGACCTTAATGATTACCCCGCCTCGAGGTTTTCTCTTGGAAGTGCACAGTTCCTTGAGAAACTTAGCATATTTAGGCATTTGCCTAATAGCTTCGATGAGGGGAATATTGATCTCAACCTTTTTGAAAAGGTCAAGAAGGTTTTTATCCTGCTCTGCCTTCTTGGTTATGGAAAACTGAGAGTGGTAGGGCAGAGCAGTCGGGACAATGCTCTTTTGTGGAGATGGTGCAGTAGTGATAATAGGAGATGAGGCAGATGCTACCATAGGCTTTTCAGCCATAGTCGGATGGGCATCGTCCGTCTATGTGAGCAATTAAGGCACGACCGTATCAGACTCAATCGGCCTAAGAGGTTTGGATTCTACCTTCTTTCTACTTCTCAACGTGATTGCATTGGCTTGCTCACGAGGGTTCTTGATGGGTTGAGAAGGGAGTTTTCTAGAACCTTGCTCTTACAAGGTGTTCATGGATGTAGCCAATTGGCTGACTTGGGTCTCGAGGTTCTTAATGGATGCATGCGTTTCATTTTGAAATGCTATATTATCTTTGTGATGGTGAATAGAAGTAGTAATGAAAGATTTTACCATCTCCTCGAAAGAAGCTGAGCTAGTCGTGGCTTTGCTGTTATGACTGCACCTTGTGGGGCCATTGTTGTGGGCCATACAGTGTTAAGTGCTATTGTTAACGATTTGATGCACCACCATCTCGTTGTTGGTTCTGGTCGAGGTTACTCCAACGAAGGTTGGGATTGCGATGTAGATAGCGTGAATTTTGGGCATCCCACTTCCACTGACCTTGGTTAGAGTATCCCCCCACAGCGTTTGCCTCCTGGGTTAGATCATCATCTTGGAACGAGGGGCACGCGTCTGTGGCATGAGTCTGGTTGAGGCAGATGTCACAAGCCTTGACTTGTGGTACCTGTCCTGCAGCCATTTGTCCTACAAGAGAGGTTAGTTCTACAATAGATTGTTCAATATTGGATCCAACACTAACCTTGTTAACCCTCCTAGTAGGGTTGTTCTGTCTTACCCCAAATTGATGGGTATTGACTGCCATACTGGATATAAGTTTCTCAGCCTCTCGGACAGTTTTGTTAACCATGGACCCTCCATACGAAACATCAATCAGGAATCGGTCGGTAGGGCATAATCCCTCATAAAAGCAAATCATTAATAGATTTTCACTGATTTGATGGTTAGGGTAGCTAGCACATAATTACTTAAATCTCTCCCAATATTCATGGAGAGTTTCTCCGTGTTATTGTTGAATACTGTAAATTTCTTTGCGTACGGATGCAACACGAGTGGCAGGGAAATACCTCTCAAAGAATAACGTCTGCATCTAGGTCCATATAGTAACAGACCCAGACGGTAGACAAAAAAGCTAGTCCTTGGCTGTATCAGCCGAGGAGAATGGGAATGCTCTTAACTTAACTTGCTCTTGGGTTAAACCTAGAGGCTTGCAGTTAGAGCAAATCATGTGGAACTCCTGAAGGTATTTATATGGGTCATCCCCACTCTTACCATGAAATTTGAGGAGCATTTGGATGAAGCCAAACTTGAACTCAAAGTCCACATCTATTGTAGGGTTTTGAATGTAAAATGGTTGTATAACCATAGTAGGTTGTGGTAGCTCCCTAAGAGTGCGTGGTCGGTTGGGTGGGTTATTACCAGCATTCCCTGGTGAGGGAATTTGGTTGTTACCATTATTTCCTTGGTTCCCAGGGGGGACGACAATCTCATTATTCTGGTTATGAGGAGGGTCCTGAGGAGAAGGATTTAGATTATTCGGTGGAATCAAACCATTATTTGCAGGTAAGGCCATACCTAATACGATTTGCGTGTCAAGGCTTTTGGGTTCAGATAAATTTTTAGGTGGAGGAATCTGATTAAAGAAAAGACCTAGGTCTAGGTCTTTGAATTGTTCAAAATCAGAATCCTTGAGTTCTTCAAAACTTGGTAGCTGTGCTAGGAGTGCTTTCTTTCCATGTCGTGTTGTTGGCCCAACAAAGTTCATGCACCACACCTAATAGCAATATGAGCAAAATGAGTTACTAAAAGGCACAAAAACGCAAGATTTAAAACAAAACAAGTTCCCCTACAACGGTGCCAAAAATGTATTGCGTCAGGATCAATCTCAAAAATGAGAGGAGAAATACCCAAGCTAGGATGATATTACTTAAGAAATGAGTAAAGGATGAGCAAGGGGGTCGAACCCAAAGATAACTATAGTAATTGTCAAATCCTGTGCAAAAATGTGCCAATTAGTGAATCAAATAATTCACTAATAAATAAATCAATGAATGTGTGGAACGAATAATGAAGATGAATCATGAAAACAAATAAACAAATAATCAAGCACCAAATTCAAACGTGGAACACATCTGATCAATCACCAAAAGATGATAAATACACTCACAGTTAGAATGAATGCAAAGCAGACGTGGGAAAAAAATAACGTCAGTTATCCGTCTGACTAATTGACTTAATGAGTTAAGCTCTTTAGTAAGTCTGACTATCTTGACTTAGGCACACGCTGGACTCATTCACCAGAACGTAAAGCCTAATGAATCACTAGTGTAGTTGACTAAGGAATCGGTCACCTTATATCAACCCTAATTAGCCTATGAGACAAAGGTTGTCAATCTCGACTCTACTGATTGTAGTAAGAATAAGATTAAAATCAAGAACAATGTGGATCAAATCAGTGACAAAATGATCAACCCTAGAATGCCTAGATGGAAGCTTTCGCTCACCAAGAAACCTTAGTTGATGATACCCAACTGAGAAAGCATTCTGTTGAAGGCCTCAACTAGTAGTGATACTTCCTATCCTCTTTCGATTCAAGAAAATACACCAAAGATGAATGAAAGGCAAACTAATGTAGTAAAAGTAAACTAAAGAAACTTAAGGGAAATAGCTATGCAATCTTTGAAGACCAAAGATTCACAAACCAAAAAGAACAGAAATTACGTTACACACTGAGTCAGGTGTGAAGGGTAAAACACTCTGGATTCGGTCACCGGCTAGTGTTCATGAAATCATCTGACTAGTCGATACTTAATTTTTGAATTGGTTCAACTACCCACTCTTTTGAGTTTAGGTAAAAGAAACAATAATCGAAAAAGTAGGAAGATTGGATCATGAAGATTAATCAACCAAGAATGCAACTTAGATCCTTCATCTTCTCAAAATGCAAAATTTTAGCCAAGAAAACAATTTGGAGAAAGAAGAAATCTAAATTGAGGGAACAAACTTCATAGGCAAAGTTTGTGTAAAGCATTCAACTATGAGAAATGAATTACATTGCACTTAGCCCATTAGGACTATTGATTTCTCAGTCAAAATGGTTCTAAGGCCCTTGGGAATTGAAAAGCTCAAGATGACAAGTGTGCTTGAATGCTTCAGGGTTTTCTAACCTCTTTTCAAATGGATACATACCCCCTATTTATAGGTTTGCTTTTTAACTATGGTAGTTATAAATCAACGGTTATAAAGGATCTATCTTAACCGAACGGTTAAGATCTTCTTGAGAGTCGTGCAAAAATATCTACCAAGTTGTTGAGAAGATTCTTCTAGAAGCAATTCTGTTAAGAAGATTCTCATAGTCAGTTGTGAACTTCCTTGCACGCTACGGTTGATATCCAGACGTTTAGCTTAGGACACGTCTGGTATGTTTGATTCGTCTGAGGTCAGACGTTCAGACAGAGAAGGTCTTTCCTAGAGGAGACATGAATTATTGGAGTTAATATTCTCCAGAGCTTTCTAGCTCTTCCTCAGTCGGTGATGGATAGACTTGATGGTGAACTCCCTTTCTTCAGTTGTTGACAAGCTCCGATCCGTGAAGTCGTATTTTCAGCTGTCAAAGGCTTGAAAAGAATTCATAAGAAATAAGTTGGTCCGTGGTATCATACCATGACTTATTGAAGAACCAAAGTCTATGAAATGAATAGTATGTAGAGCACCGATTGATCTTATGATGAATATAAAATTCTTTCTGGTAATGGTTGCAGACGTGAGTCTAGGTGTAAGATGACCCAGACACTGCAATGTTTGGTAGATACCTAAAGACTACAGTGTCGTCTGGCATTGGCCAGATGCAGGCGTTGAGAACCGTCTGAATACAAAATGCTTTAAAATGCAAGTATTATGTATAAAATGAACACGACTATGGAATAAGGGTCATGTATACAATATGAAGCATAACAATATAATTTAGACACAAAGTCAGTATAATTTACGAACAAATAATTAAAGAAAATGGTACATAAAATGCACCGATCAACTCCTCGGGCTTGTTTCAGAAACTGGCCAGTGAACATGGGAGGGGTCGACTCCTCGGGAATGTTTTTGAATAGTTTATCAAAATAGTTTTTTCAAAACAATGTGCGTGTGTGTAGATCCTCTTTTGGACTGATTTAACAATAGAGATAGGGTGTATTGCAAACCTTACAATGGATCCTAGACATTGGAACACAACTTCAACACATCTTCATCTAACTTCACGAGTTTCTTGAGATCTTCATGGAGGGGTTGTCTTTAATGTTCTTTGAATCACATTAACCTTCATGTACTTCAACAACATCTTGATATCACTCACAATGCTTGAATTCAGTCTTCTTTCATTAACAAAGCATCCTTCATGATTCCATCTTGAATGTACCACTTCATCATTCATGGGCAATGTTTTAACAACTTTAATTCATGTTCACTTAATCACAAACTAACCAACCAAGTATCAAATCATATTAAGTGATTGTTATCATCTAAACATCAAGGGTCAACATAATATTTTGATACTGGCACTCCCAGCTCGAGGAGACCTTAACTTTATGTACTATATTGACATACGACGACTTCACAGATTTTTCCGGATTAGTCGGTTTGTGATGTGACGGTTTTTGATGTTTTGAATTTGGGTTCATTATGATCGTATTTTGATTCCGTGATTTTTGGTGGTGATTTTTGGTATTACCACGCGTGATAATGTGTTAGAGGATGTTAGTTAAGTTGTAAGTTAGTTGGTGGGATTTCTCTTCAAGTGGATGACTTTTAGTGTATTTTTATTAGGGTGGAGTGTGAGAATGGTTAAGTGAGGTGGTTAAGATGATTTTATGGCTGAAATCTAGCCTCCCTTGTCTCATTTGCACGTGAGATCAAAGAGAAGAAAAGAACAGAGAAAGAGGAAGGGAAGTTTGAATAGGGTTTGGTGATTTCCTTGGAGAGTTGTCAACTTCTTCCTTGTTCTTGCTTGTTCCTTGGTAGAGCTTCATGTTGGCAGCTTGGGAGGAGGAGTGATCAATTGCTTTCCCTTATTTTTGAGGTAAGTTCATCATTTTCATTGGGTTTCTAGGTTTCAAGAGCCTTAATGGATTTTTGAGGTTTTGATTTTGAGTTAGGCATGTGCTAAAGGTTGTAGCAAGGCTTGGTTTACTTTGTTGCATGATTTGAGACTTGGTTGAAGCCTTGAATTCGAGTTTGGTTGGTTTTGGTTAATGGTTCATGTTCTTGGTTTTTTCTGCAGATTCTACATACTGGAAATCCGGTCGACCGGTTGTGGTTTCTGGTCTGCCTGATTCTTGGCACCCTTTCGGTTAGCTGAAACCGGTCGACCGGTTTTTGGGAACCGGCTGATCGGATTCTGGGCTGCTTCGGAGGTTTTGCTTCCGTTTCTTTTGGTTTGATTTAGAGAGATTTAGCGATGATCCTAGGCTTGTTTTAGAGGATCTTTAAGGCTTGGTTCTGAGTTGATTGGTGTTGTGGTGGCATGTCGATTAGTTGATTGTCGCTTGAGTGATTTTTGAGGCCTTTGTGCCTGACTTTGTACTGGGGACCGTTGGTGAGCCCGTGGATCGGCTTGTGCTTCGTTAGGGACTTCTTGGTGTGTTTTGATCATTGTTGCTCAGGTTAGATGTTTTACAAACTAACGGTATTTGAGGTTAAGTATTTCTCATTGTTTTATATGTTTTTACTTACGGTAGATTAGTACCGTAGATGCATGGTTTATGATCGAAAACCATTGACATTGATGCATTGATTTTGACCGTTTTATCGTGGCGACTTGTATGCCTAATTGCGATTTTGGACATGGGATATGGATGCTGGATTTTAAATCCTTGGAGTGCTTCTCTGTTGAGAAAGCAAGGCCACCTTCGGGTGTCACAACACCCTGAAGTTCTTCAGTTCGCAACGGGGGAACTAGGGTGGTTACCTCATGATGTTACATGTGCGCGGTGGTGCCATACCGGGATGTACTTCATGTAGGCGTTAATGGGATACCCTAGATGAGTGAATCTTTTTATATGGCCGATTATTACATCCATTATCGTCTTGGTCCTTGGATTTGTTTTGGAGATTATGGATATAAACGATGCATGGTTTGAACGAGCATTCGAATTACATGTTTTATTCTTTTACTTTTCTGTCCGTATTTCATCTCACCAGCTAGTGAGGGCTGACGGATTTTACCCCTGCTCGTTTTGGCAGGTGATCATTGACTTTAGCTGGATGCAGCGGGGAGCGATGTTGCCTCTTAGGATTTATCTTGTTCTTTCCGCAACATGTTTTGATACTCTGATTTATCGTTGGACTTGATGATCATTTTAGATGTTTGGTTCTCGTTGTGGGACTCATAGTTTCTGTTTTATGTATATTTATGTGGAGACTTTTATGTTTGTAGCATGATGGATTTAATTATAGTAGAGTTGTGTTTTGATTTACTTCGGCTTCAATGACTCATGGTCCACCCCACGGGTTATCGCCAGTAGCATTCGGTTTCGGGTGTTACAGCTGCTGCTGCCGCCATGGAGTGGAAAAGGTTCTATTGGTACTGCAGTTACTTCAAGAGTTGACAGGCTTGTGTTAAGAGTTTGCAGCTGCATGGTCAATGCTGCAAGGGATTCGTTATCTATCACTTTTGGCCTCAACTCTACTCTAGCCACTGGTTCTGCCCATCGTGAAGTGGATGTCTCTGCCCTTTCAGAGGTGTTCTGGTAACTATTTATCGCCATATCCTCTATTATGGGCCAAGCATCTTCTTGATTTTTCCTCAAGAACGACCCTCCAGAAGCAGCATCAATCATTGCTCTATAGGTGTTTTTCAACCCCCGATAAAAAGTATGACGTTGTAACCATACGGGTACGTCATGATGGGGGCAAGCTCGCGTCCTCTTCTTAATACATATGGCTCATGGTTTCAGCTTGTGATCTTGATCTGCTTAACTTTCATGACAGTCAGGAGTTGAATCTTGCTAGTTCTTCATCAATGTTGATTGAATCATCAACAGTGATTGGTACTTCCTCTGTGGCTCCTTCTCCCTTAACATTTGCCACAACAGGCTCAACAAATGCAGGGTCCTGAGCCTTATGAGACTGGTCCTAAGCCACTGTGGCTTGCTCAGTTTCATGAGCCTCTTCTTGAGGCTGTGAATGTTGTCTTTGCTCAACTTCCTCATGAGATTCTTCTTGGATTGGTGTAGTGCTAGGTGCAACTGCCTCAGAGTCTAAGATAACCTTCTTCCTTGGTTTTCTTTCTTTCTTCTCTTTTCTTAGAGATGTGTCAGCCTTCCTTTTCTTGAGGTTTTCATCAGATTTACCAAACA
The DNA here is from genome assembly GCA_028571145.1 of Dionaea muscipula. Taxonomy (NCBI): domain Eukaryota; kingdom Viridiplantae; phylum Streptophyta; class Magnoliopsida; order Caryophyllales; family Droseraceae; genus Dionaea; species Dionaea muscipula. The sequence continues at coordinate 8,209 of JAOWBR010171727.1, forward strand.
TTCTTTTTATGGGATGAACAACTAAGTTATCCCTTAATTTTAATCCCAACAGAGATAGCAAATGACTAATCAACAATCCAAAAGACTTCTTAATATGGAATATACTTTTCTCAGGTTTTCCTGAAGTGCTCTTCTCCTTGATAATATGTTCTTGAATTCTGTGAAAAACGAACAACGCCCAATTGACTTGCTTGTTGTTCCAGATTGCAGACATGAGTTGCACTCTACTCCTGGTCAGCTGATCATGGGAACCAGTCCTTCCCTCAATGATTTTGCTCAAAATAAATGCAAGCAGATGGAATTCTTCCTTCAATTTCATAATCTTACATGAAAAGTTGCACGGGTTATCTTCATCCTTTGCAATTACTTTCCAAAATGCGTCTCCATAAAATTCGAGCTTATTCAGATCCTTCTCTCCTGTCTTGGGCAACCGTGAGTGATGGTGTAGGGTTTCGAGCGTCAGAGTTACATCAGTGCCATTAACCCTAGATGTCAAGATGTCTCCCTTGTACTTAGCATTTTTGTAGAAGTCTAAAACATTGATTGGAGACTAGGTAGGGATGTCCACATAAATGAACTGAGTTTGCCCACTCTGTTCTAGGGAATCAATCATCTGCTTAGCAGCTTCAGAGCATGCTTTGCTCTTCAGAAAGTTCTCCATATCAAATGTCAGTCCTGTGAGCAAATCCTCAGAGAAGTCGTTTCCAATCTTGGGTTCCATTGAGAGATCTTGAGAGTTTTGTGGAAAGAGATTAGGGTTCTAGGAGTTTTTGCGTGAGAGCTTGAGCTTCGAGTCTCAGAAATGAAGTGGAGGGAAATAATGAGAGAGAACATATTTTTGTGTTTAGGAAACTTTTTGATAAAAGGTATCTTGAAGATTGTGACAATTGGCTGTCTTTTGGAATATCTGAGGAATTTCCCAAATTATGACAGATACGGCGCACTGTGGAGATCTCATAATGATTGTTTGGCCCAAAAATAGTTTAATTTTGAATTTTTTCCCTCACGTGTTGCCTTAATATCCTTGGCTGGATATTAATAAAGAAGTGACATGTCAGTAAATCCTCCACTATCCTTACTGAAATTATCCACGTCATCATTTCAGTCTTGATTGTGAATGTCAACTGACTCATCCTCGACTGAATGCTGTTGGTTGAACTGAATGAAGTTCAACTAGATGAAACTCAACTGGAACAGACTCAGCTGAAATAGTCTCGACTGAGACAGTCTCAACTTTATGAGAATTGACTATGACAGCCTCAGCTGAAGCAACCTCAACTGAATTAATTCAACTGAAGCAGTCTCGACTGAATGCATATCCCTGAAGCAGTCTCGACTAAATTACCTCAACTGAATCAGTCTCGACTGAAACAGTCTAGACTGAATCTGCATCAACTGAAACTGCATCAAATTATCTAAGTCTTCACTGAATCATTCAAGCTATGTTTAATACTAAATCAAACTCAATCTGAATCATCAAAACTGAATCAAACTTGATCACATCAAATCAATCAAACATAATTCTCCTCTAATCTCTGAAAATCTGCTCTCACACAAAGTCTTGGTGAAAATATCTGCTAACTCCTTCTCAGTCGAGATATATTCCACCTTCACATTGCCTTTATCAACATGATCTCTTATGAAATGATGTCTTACATCAATGTGTTTGGTCCTGGAATACAACACTGGATTCTGGCTAATTACTATAGCACTAGTGTTGTCACACAAGATTGGAATCTCCTTTTCTTCAATTCCATAATCCATCAACTGATGTTTTATCCACAAAACCTGTGCACAGCAGCTTCCAACAGCAACATACTCAGCTTCAACAGTTGATGTTGCTATGGATGTTTGCTTCTTGCTAAACCAAGAGATCAATCTGCTTCCTAAAAATTGACAAGTACCTGATGTACTTTTTCTGTCAACTTTGCATCCTGCAAAATCTGAGTCTGAAAAACCAATTAGCTTGAATCCTCCATACCTTGGATACCAAAGTCCAATATCTTGAGTACCCTTGAGATACTTCAAGATCCTCTTTGTAACTTTCGAATGACTTTCTTTAGGGCATGCTTGAAATCTTGCACACACCCCAACTGTAAATAAAATATCTGGCCTACTTGCAGATAAGTATAAGAGAGATCCAATCAACCCTCTATACTTGGTTTGGTCAACATCTTTTCCACTTTCATCCTTGTCTAAACTAACTCCAACACTCATTAGAGTAGGTGAAGACGAGCTTGACTTCATTCCAAACTTTTTGATCAAATCTCTTACATATTTCCCTTGATTGATGAAAATTTCATTCTCCAATTGTCTGACTTACAATCCTAGAAAATAATTCAACTCCCCGATCATACGCATCTGAAACTTACTTTTCATCATTTCTGAGAACTTTATGCAAAGCTTCTCATTCTCTGAGCCAAAGATTATATCATCCACATAAATTTAAACCAACAATGTGCTTGTATCATCTTGGATTCTAAAAAGTGTCTTGTCAATGGTACCTTTCTTGAAACCATTATCTATCAAGAACTATGAAAGAGTTTCATACCAAGTTCTTGGTGCTTGTTTCAACCCATACAAGGCTTTCCTTAGCCTGAACACCTTGTCTTCTTCTCCCTTGACCTCAAAACCTGGTGGTTGCTCTACATACACTTCCTCTTCAAGAAGTCCATTCAAAAATGCACTCTTCATATCCATCTGATAGACTTTGAAGTTTTTGTGGGCAGCATAGGCTAAGAATAACCTAATTGCTTCCAACCTTGCTACTGGTGCAATGGTTTTATCAAAGTCAATACCTTCTTCTTGTGAATAGCCTTGAGCAACCAGTCTTACCTTGTTCCCCACTATGATGCCATTCTCATCCATCTTGTTTTTAAAAGCCCATTTTGTTCCAACTACATTCTGATGCCTTGGTCATGAAACTAACTCCCAAACTTGATATCTCTCAAATTCATTTAGTTCTTCTTGCATGACAATGATCCAATCTGCATCTGTCAATGCATCTTCAGCAACCTTAGGCTCTATTTGGGATAGGAAGCATGCAAGCCAGGTGTCTAGTTGTCTCCTTATCCTTACACCAGCTTCAATACTTTCAATCACCAACTCAGGTGGATGATCATTAAGTCATCTCAAGTCAGGCTGGTTAAAAGGTACTGTGACTTGAATTTCTTCTTCATGATCTGCTTGAGCATCTTCTGGATCAGCAACTTCATGATCTAGATTATCTTCTTCATTTTCAGATCTCACTATTGGAACTTGTGCTTCAACATATACTGGTTCTTGCTTCTTTGAGTTTGAGATTTTCAATCTTTCAGCTTGTTCCACCAGATTCTCAACTGCATCTTCAGCTCCCTTGGTGAAATGAGGCTCATCAAAGACTACATGCACTGATTCTCCAATCACCATGGTTCTTTTATTGAGAATTCTGAATGCCTTGCTCACATCAGAATACCCAATAAAGATCCCTTCATCTGCCCTAGCATCAAATGCCTTCAACTGATCATTTTCATTATTGTGGATGAAGCACTTTCCTCCAAAAATATGAAAATGACTGATGTTAGGCTTTCTTCCATTCCAAAGCTCATATGGTGCGACTCCATGAACTTTGTTGATGATTGTCCTATTCTGTGTATAGCAGGCTGTGTTGATTATTTCTGACCAAAATCTTTTTGACAATCCAGCTTCTACTATCATTGTTCTTGCTGCCTCCTTGAGTGTTCTATTTCTTCTCTCTGCTACTCCATTTCGCTATGGAGTCCTTGCAGCAGCTACTTGATGAACAATGCCTCCTTCTTTGCAAAAATAAGAAATTACTTGATTGAGAAATCCTGTCCCTCTATCTGATCTGATCTTAATGATGGTCTGGTTCTTCTCATTTTGAGTCCTCTTCATCAATTCTGGAAGTTTCTTCAAGGTGTCTTTCTTTTTGTTCAAGAACGCTGTCCGAGTGTATCTTGAATAATCAACCACAACAAGAGTGTACTTCTTCCCACTTACACTCACTGGATCTACTGGACCAAACAATTCATGTGAAGAAGCTCCAAAACTCTGCATGTTGATTGCATTAATTTGTTCTTGAAAGATGCCTTGATATGCTTCCCTCTTTGACATGCATCACAAATGCTCTCCTTTTTAAAAACAACATCTGGCAGTCCTTCTACAAGACTCTTCCTTGCCAATTTGTTGATTGCTTTGAAGTTCAAATGGCTCATCCTTTTGTGCCATAGCCAACTCACTTCAGTCTTTGCCTTGGAAATCAAACATGTCTCTCCAATGGTTGTACTCCAATCAACGACATACATGTTTTTCTTTCTTGAACCAGTAAGAACAACAAATCCAGTGTCTTCATTCTTTATCTTGTAATGATCCTTGTTGAATTCAACAATGTAGCCCTTGTCACAAAATTGACTTGTGCTCAGCAAGTTGAACTTCAATCCTTGAACATATGCAACATCCTTGATGATCAATCCATTCTTGATGATGGAACCAGTTCCTTTGGTTTCTCCAGGCTTCTTATTACCTCCAAAGACAACCTTTGGTCCATCCTTTTCTTTAAAGTCCTTCAAACAGTGTCTGCTTCCTGTCATGTGTTTGGAACACCCACTGTCAATGTACCAGACATCCTGCAAAAGAGATTAAAAATATTTAGGTACACAACTCTGATTTGGTCCTATAAAGTTAGCACTCCTACAGTCAACCCCTAAGCCATAACCAAATGGTCTTCTCCTAGGAGGGTTAAACTTTTCACAGCCATAATCATAACTCACAATAGAATAACATCTAGGTGAATACTGTGATGTGTTTGTGTAGGCTGGATAATGCATATGTTGTTGTCTAGGTCTACTAATGGGCCTATACACACTGGTATATGACCTTCTAGTAAATCTAAGTTTTCTTGTAGGCATCCCATGATGCCTTTTTGTAAACTCTGGCATGTTTGCATTCTGTGAAGCCTGCATTGAGGGATTTTTAGGTTTCCACATAGGTTGTGTACTCCCTGTTGGCATGTAGGCCATGCTCCAATCTTTGTCTGAAGGAAATAGTCTTCCTTCCCCCTTTTTATATGGCCTTCTTTGTTCATAAGCAGGTTTGGGGACAAACCTATTTTTGTACTTAGGTTGAGCCTTATGACTTGGTTTGGAATTATTCCCAGCTTTGTTGTTAACCTTAGGTTTGGCAGTAGCCTTAGAAGTAGGAACAAACTTGATTTTTGCTTCATCCAAGGTTTCTTGACCCTTGGTTGGGGGTGAATCAGTGCTGCCCTTATATCCCAGGCCTGCCTTGCCTAGATTCCCAACAACCTTGTCAAAAAGAGGTTTAACTCTTTCCAACTCTCCTTCCAACCTGTTCTTGTCACCCTTAAGAGACTCATTTTCTTTTAAGAGGACTTCATGACTAGTCTGAATTTCTTCAAACTTAGCTAGAAGCTCCTTAAACATTGTCTGCATATCCATGTTAGTGTGATGTGAGGTAGAACTGAAATCAAAAGAACTTATTCTACAAAGAACATTGTCTGAGTTGTGTTTGTGATACCCACAAACACAACTCAACAAAGAAATAAAAACTGACAAACAAAACAAGTCGCAACTCATAGTTCCATTATCAAATTATCAACGAGGATTGAAGTACCTATAATTAATTATGCATAAAATCAACCCAAAAATGTGTATGTGTGCTCCAAGCCAATCCATCTTACCATATACCCATGATACATAAATCACAGGAAATAACCTAGAATGCAAGATTTTAACTCCCTTCCTCATAGGTGAAATATTTCATGCAATTGTGGACTCGTAGTCACTCAAGGGAATTAACATCAAAGACTAACGCTTAGAAGAAAGGCTACCTAATACAATGATTAGCACACGTTCCACGAATGATAGGGCTTAATTAGTGAGATCCATTTGTCTTACCACAAACCAACCAGAGTCAGAAAATCAATGCACAGGGTCAAACATGGTTTAAGAGTAGGTATTGGATAGAGAGTAGGAAATGGACAAAAATTGAAACAAACATTCCAATAAATGCCAATTGAGCACAGAAGACCATTTATCTCATATTTTTCTAGCTCAACAACTCTTTTTGCCATTGTGAATTTTTGTACAACTTTTTCCTTCATTTTTTCATTTTTTTTCATCACCCAACTTGAATTTTACATGGGTTTTTTCTTATTTTTTTTTTCGTGAGCCATTCTTTTCTTTTTCATTCTTTCTTTTTGCCCTTCTATTATTTTTCAAACCCATCTTTCTTTCATTCTGCTTGTTTTTTTCTCATTCGCACCTCCATTCAAAACATCATTTATCGTTCTTGCACAGACATAGACATCAACAAAAATGGAAAGAATTATTTTCAATCAAGTGGTAGGAAATCATAGCTAGCAAAAGAAAAGTTATGTGTTTGGCACAAAGTGGATACTAGCGGTAAATGAGAATGAAGAAAAATTGGCAAGTAGGCTCAAATTCACAAAAATATTGAATTTCATCATTCCCTGGGTGAATCAAACATACTCACACTAACCATTCTCATAATTACTCTCAGTTCATGCATGCAACGTACGTCTCATACTGTTTTCTAATTTATGTGGCACTCTTCCTTTCCTATGAGGCCCTAACCCGGTTCATCCCACCTTAACCAGGTCGGGTTCTCTTAAAATGGAAAGTCCAAACCGACTCTGCTAATACTAAAGATAGGTTAATGAACTTAGGAGTTTTATCATCCAAAACCTCTTAAAGTATAAAGAATTTTATACTGAAACTCTTTTCTACTCTTATCATTTAATGTCTCTTTAAATACGTAAGGAGCCTTGAGACACTTCAATTTGTCTCGCATCATGCGACAGGTTATGAATGAAACTCACCTGCGCCAGTTATTAAAGGAAACTATGTTTCGGCAGGTCCTAGTATATTTCTCCATTCATCACATATTAGAATACTTAATCATTGTCAAGAGAAAATCTTTCACTCATTCATTCACAAAGGTTTTAACATATTGCCTCGGCAATCCTTCTTACATTCCACATAACTGCGATAGCTGCAATTATCTAGACGTTACTCCCAAAAACCAAAAAGAAAAGGAAAGAAAAGACACTGAAGCAAGCTGCGCCAGAACCACCTAAGGATCATGTTTCCTAAGGATCTGCCACAGAAACCTCACTCCGAGAACATGGTATATCAACTAAACCAAAAAATTACGACAGATAAAAAGGGTCACTACCTGCCGCAAGATACATAAATTATTACACTAAAGACTCAAGACAAAACTAACTATACAACTTAGAACAAGTCCCAATACCTCGTTCACTGCCGCGACTACTCCCCACTTGAAAATGGTAAAGCAACTATCGGGATGAGTCATGGCTCGGTAGGGAAACATAAGTACTACCCGGCTATATGCAATGCATCACAACGTGATTCAATACACAACTCTTACAAACAGTGAATAAGAATTATAACATAATCAGTCACATAAATCGAGTCCTTTCATAATACATTGCAATGACATTTAAGTTCCGCATAAACATGTTCTCGCAATTATAAACCACCCTTGAGCCCTCGTCCCAACCAAAAAGTAACAATGCCCATATGCTCCCTTATTTTGAGGACCTAGTCCCCGTAGGTTGCGACCCCAACACACTGGAACTTTACGAGCTTTATACTGTCGGTTCGCCAACCGCTATCATGATAGTTATTTCAGGTCTTTCACCTAGGAGGACATCATGCCCCAACTTGCTTATCCTTCGCATCTGGCAGTGGTTTCAATACCTTGTCTCAATCTCGTTTATAAATTACGCACACTAAATACCATGGCCCATAAAAAAGATTTTAAAACCAATTCTCCTAAATCATTAAAATTATTTTTCATGCTTTCATAAATCATTTCTCAAACTCAAAGCCCAGTTCTTCAACAACCCATGAACCCATTTACAAAATCATGGAAAAACACATATTATCCATCACAAATTATGAAAAACATATTGAGATATTCAACCCACAATTTGGTACACACATATACACGTTCAGTTCAGAAATTCCCCTACCTTAATGACGATTTCAAGGTTCTTCTTTAGTTCTTCTTGGGTTCTCCTTCTCGATTCTCTCTTCTCTTGTGTAAAATTTCTCAAATTGCCAAAGTGTCTCAACTGAGACCCTCATTAGGTATTTATAGGGCAGGTTTATTAATACTTTATTCTTCTTTTCATCATTACACATCACATGGGTATGCCACCAAATCTTGCCAAAATCTTTCTTTTTCTGCCAATGTGTCAGCGTTCACACTTGCTTTCCTTCTTTGTCGACTTTTGAATATTTATGTTCACATTACAGCTCATTCGCTACTTATAGTTGCGACAAATCACTCGCGCTTATGAAAGTCGCGACTCCTTGGCCTTTTGCCAAAGATGCGTCAACTTCCATAGCATGACCAGCCGCATCAGTCATCAAGTTCACTTTTATTCTTATTGGCCTTATGACTAACTCTACAAGTTGCGCCAGTCAGGCTTTCCATCTTATAGTAGCGACAGATTACACTTGAATATGTCCTTCTTCTCAAATTTAGTTTATACCTTACTTAAAGTCGTTTTCACTACTCCTCATGATTAACATTGATTTAATTTATCAAATTTTTCTTTAATTATAAACTAGGGCTATTACATTTCCACTCAACAGAAAAGAACTTGCATATCTAAGAAGTCCCTTTCGCATATCTAAGAAGTCCCCTTCGCTCATGTACCACTCTCCATCTTACCACTAAGCTCGGCAAAGTGCATTAAAATCAAAATTTCAGGGTTAATTCTAGCACAATTACTACAAGTATCCAAACTCAATAGATAAAAGGTATAAGAACAGGAGCATCCGAGCATGCGAGATATCTTTTTTTAGGATTTTTGACATTTTGCAAAAAAATTTTAGATTTTTAACATTTTGCAAACAAACCAACGCACGACAAACAATTAGGTGCTACCCCCCCCCCCCCCCCCCAACCTGAATTTAACAGTGTCCACATTGTCAGAAAAATAGATAGCAATGAAAACACAGGACAAAGGGCAAGTAAAAATAAAGCAAAGAGAGCACCTGATGTGAACCGTATGACTGACATGACAGAACCTGGAAGGAAACAAGATAGACAAAACAAAACAGCATAGAAAAACATATATACAACAGTAGTAGGAAAGAAAATTCTTGGAGGTCTCGTCTTCCACCAGAGGTGGTGGAGCAATCAAGTCACTGGTCTCCTCTTCTAATGATAGGACACCGCCTGAAAAAGCTTTCAGACGTTGTCCATTGACTTTTAGCACACAACCATCTCGAGCATCATTAATTACCACGGCTCCATGGTCACAAATCTCCTTGACCACATATGGTCTGTCCCATAGACTACGCAACTTCCCAAGAAAAGTATGGAGGCGAGAATTACATAAGAGAACGGATTGGCCGACTTCAAAGGTTCTGCGTCTAATTTCTCGGTCATGGAACAACCTCATCCGTTCCTTACAATTACGCGTTCTCATGTACGCATCATTTCATAATTCTTCTAATTCACTTATGTCGAGTTTCCTGATTTTGCCCACACGGTCTTGATCCAGATTCAGGGCCTTGATCGCCCAGTATGCACGGTCTTCAAGTTCGACCAGTAGGTGGCAAGGCTTACCGTATACAACTCTATACGGAGACATGCCGAGAGGGCCTTTAAAAGCAGTCCGGTAAGCCCAAAGAGCATCAACTAGTCACAAGGACCAGTCTTTGTGAGAAGGACCAACCGTCTTCTCAATGATTTACTTAATCTCTGGATTGGCAAGTTCCACTTGACCACACGTTTAGGGGTGATAAGGTGTGGACATTCTTTGAACCACCCCATACTTCTTTAAAAGATTTTCAAAAGGTCGATTGCAAAAGTGTGAGCCATTATCGCTCACAATCGCCTTTGGCACCCCAAATCGAGAGAAAATATTTTCTCTTAAAAATTTCATCAGGGTTCTATGGTCGTTTAAACGGCAGGGTATAGCCTCGACCCACCTCGAGACGTAATCAACTGTCAGTAAAATGTAAAGGTGGCCTTGTAAAGGAGGGAAAGGACCCATAAAATCAATGCCTCAACAATCAAAAACTTCAACTTCAAGAATGAGGGACATTGACATCATGTCCTTCTTCATGATCCTTCCTAACTTCTGATAGGAAAGGCACCCTTTACAAAATTTAAATACATCCTGAAATAGTGTGGAGCAGTAAAATCCACTTTGTAGGATTTTTACAGCCGTTTTCCTCATGGAAAAGTGGCCTCCACATGCTTCAGAGTGGAAAAAGTTGAACACACTCGGAACTCCATCATCATGCACACACTAGCGCATGAGCTGATTAGCACAATACTTGTATAGGTACGGGTCATCCCAATAAAAGTTACGAACTTCGATAAAGAATTTACGCTTATCCTGAGCAGTCCAGTTAGACGGGATGGAACCAGTGGCAAGGTAGTTGGCAATATGCGTATACCACGGTTCGGTAAAAACATAGAATAACTGCTCGTCGGGAAAATCATCCCGAACAGGTACTTCAGTATGAGACTCAGAAAATGTCAATCTGGACAGATGATCAGCCACCACATTTTCCGCTCCTTTCTTATCACGGATTTCCAAGTTGAACTTTTGCAGCAACAGTATCCACCGTATCAAACGAGCCTTGGCATCCTTCTTGGTGAGAAGGTACCGAAGAGCGGCATGATCAAAATAAACAACAACGAGGGTACCGAGCAGGTAAGAGCGGAACTTATCAAACGCAAATACTACCACAAGCAACTCCTTCTCAGTGGTTGTATAATTTATTTGAGTACTATCCAGAGTGCGACTAACGTAGCAAATTATATATGGCTTCTTATCCTTTCTCAGGCCTAGGACAGCTCCTATGGCATAATCACTCGTATCGCACATGATCTCAAAAGGAAGAGACCAATCTGGGGTTTGTACGATTAGAGCAGAAGTGAGCATATTGATTATCTTCTTAAACGCTTGCTCGCAGGCCTCCGTCCATTCAAAAGTTGCATCTTTTAATAGCAGGCTGCATAAAGGTCTAGCAATAAAGCTAAAGTCCTTTATGAACCGACAATAAAATCCAGCATCTCCCAGAAAAGATCTAACATCCTTTACAGATGTCAGAGTGGGTAGATTTAAGATAAGGTCAATCTTGGCTTTATCTACCTCTATGCCTCTTCACGAAACAATGTATCCTAGAACTATCCCAGACGTAACCATAAAATGGCTCTTCTCCCAGCTTAGCACGAGTCCATTTTCTTCACATCTGACCAAAACTAGATCCAGATGGTACAGACATTGTTCAAATGAATCTCTAAATACAAAGACATCGTCCATGAAGACTTCGACAAATTTATCATCATGTCGCAAAAGATGCTCATCATGCACCTTTGAAACGTCGCAGGTGCATTACACAAGTCGAAAGTCATCCTGCAGAACGTAAAAGTACCAAATGTGCATGTGAATGTAGTCTTCTCCTAGTATTTAAGGTCAATTTTGAGTTGGTAATAGCCCGAATATCCATCGAGGAAGCAATAATACGTGTGGCCAGCAACACGATCCAGAATTTGATCGATGAAGGGTAAGGGGAAGTGATCCTTCCTGGTTGCAGTATTAAGTTTCCTGTAGTCGATGCACATTCGCCAGCTCGTAACCAAATGGGTAGGTACCAGCTCATCATTGGAATTCTTGACTACAGTAATTCCAGATTTCTTCGGAACAACCTGGGTAGGACTTACCCACTTGTTGTCAGATATGGGGTAGATAATGCCCGTATCTAGAAACTTTATCACCTCCTTCATCACTACCTCATTCATCGTAGGGTTCAATTGCCTAGATGTTTTACAGTCTTCATCTAGGTATATGTGATGAGTGCAGAGCAAAGGGTTGATACCTTTAATATCTGCAAGAGTCCATCTTAGAGCTGATTTGTGATTTTTCAGCACATCTAGCAATTTACCTTCCTGATCACTTGTTAATGCGTCATTGATAACAACAGGATAGGTATCATCTGAACCCAAGAAAGCATATTTAAATCCTGGAGGTAGTTCTTTTAACTCCAATTAAGGCAGTTCGGTAGATGTTGTTAGTATTTGCATATATTATGTTAATCTCAGTTTTGATGATGATCACTAATCAAGATGAAAACACATTTAGACA